>QOCX01000609.1:24149-72136 GCA_005959815.1 Sarcophaga bullata | reverse complement strand
CATTTGTGCGAATGTGTTTGTACAACCATGGTTGTATTTTTGGCCAAAAGCCAAATAAGTAAACAAAATCGACATTGGCAACCCACAATAAAAACGGACGCATTCATGTTTTTGCACAAGGGCGGGCAGTTTTTTTTTCAATTTTTTTTCTTTTTTTTTCTTTTCGGCTGGCTAGCAGGCTGGTTCATTTGGTTTGTTGGTTGGTCATACACATAAATTTGGCGGAAAAATCGGTACCCAAAAAAAAAAAAAACAAAAAAAAAATATTTCTTCTTAGTTTTTTTTTCTTTTTTTTTATCGAAAAGACAAAAAAGAAAACAAAAAAAAAAGAAAAACTAAATGAATAGCAAATCACATCTACAGCTCAACATATAACATTTTTATCAGAATATGCCGGCCTCTCTTTGGTATTATTACTGTAGCATATGTGGTTTTGCATTTTTGGTGAATTTTTTTTTTTGTTTCATTCTCATATTCCTCCATTGTGTACTTGAGCCGTAAGGGAACTCACAAAAGTTCAATAGGCTATTTGCACATACCAACAACAACAACAACAACATAAAAATTCAATAAAACTGTTCAGTTTTTTAATTATTTTTATTGTGTTAGAAACAAACTTAGCTTGTTTCTACGATAGTTTAGGGAAACAATTTGTTTTTCATTACTTAACTGGAAACAAAATTATGAAACGATAAAAAAAAAATTTGGAATGATAAATCAACAAAAAATTATGAGCCTCTAATCGAAAACTTTGGCTGTTAGGAAAACACCTTTTAAAGCCTTTATTTTTCGAAATTCTTACAATATGATGAAATCATATCCCAAAAACAATTCATTTCAAGAATACATCACTACCGCAAGTGAATCCTCACGTGTAATTCCTGTAGCGCACTTGCGAAACTTGGTACCACAATTAATTCCAACGAATTCCTAGGCCATTCGCCCTGAAGAAATCATACAAAGGTTCGCTCCTTTCCAAAGGAAAGATAAGAGAAATGATTCACTTCCACAAAGCGAGATCTGGTCCTTTATGGATATACGAAGGACACAAATTGCATTGGATCCACTCTGTGTTCATAACGAGATACTGGCCCCTAAGCGTATGTCGTAGACCTTACCTTAAGAGCGGACAACCCTCAATGCTGGTGGTATTGTATCGTATTAGAGGTTCACTAAATTCGAAGTACGTCTGGGGCAAGCCTTGTAACCTTTGGATGAAAGCATAATTCTCGACAAAGGCAGTAGGATAAGGAAGGCATGAACTAATTTTGGAAAGCGCCAAATATCTAAGAGTTAGATCAGTTAATTGTTCAAACTAGTTTTCCTATATGGATACGAATCCGAAAGTCAAGTGTCTTGAGGGTCAAGTGTCTTAGAAGTCGCCGTAGTCTAGTAGGTAGTGTGTGGGCTTATTTGACGAAAGCCTGCACTTCGAATCCCCGGTCAGACATCACAAACGAAAAATGAAAAAATATTTCTTCGCCAACTGCCCCTCAACAGATTTCTGGCAAAAACTCTGAGAGTAAATAAAATTGCCATGAAAAGTTTAACAAAAATCTGTCGTTCGGAGTCGACTTTAAACTGTAGGTACCGCGACTCATGTATAAAATTAACACACGCGACATAAGTGGTGTGAGAAACTAGGCCGTAATCTTGACTGAAGGGTTTTAATGGCCAATTATGTATGTATGTATGGCTTGAAGGGCCAGTTGTGGAATATAAGAGGGTTTAAATGTCCACTAGAGATTCTATAGGAGGAGCACAATGAAAATGTCTAATTTACCCATGACTCTTGCGCATACATCAGAATGAATTCGAACGACGGCATGGGCGTTACTGGTGGCTTGTTTGCATGTATCAACGACTTAAGAAAATGCCTGAAAAACACAGTTGTGGTATCAGCTGTGGAATACATAGCGCTGTCCTGTTGGGTGTACGGATCATCCAATTCAGGCCAAAAGAAATTGGTAATCATCGGCCAATAATCGTCGCCGTTGACAATGACGACCTAACCGAAGTTATTGTTTCACAAATATTGACGGAAGACGCCGTCAGCGCAAAATCCTTACTGAACAGTCATTTTTTCAGAGTTTATTGAATGCATTCTACAAACTAGTTTGTTCACATTTTCATACAGAAATAGGGCCCACAGCCTAGGATAATTTTTCAAATGTTAGTGACAGTTTCCAACTGCTAACTGCTTTAGACCCCATTAAACTAATAACAGTTCATGGTAGTCCATGGCGATTTAGAAAAACAGAATGACCATTAATTTGACAGATTTTGTTTCAACAAAATGGCCGTTATCAACTGTTAAAGTTCAGAAGTTCAATAACCCGAAACGAGTGTTATAAGAAAAAATGCATGTTGATTGAGTAAATTTTGCGAAGAGGCCATACAAAGCATATCAGCAGTGACATCACAAGGCATTGAAAGTAGAAGATGATCACGGCATATATGACGTAGAGGAATACGTAGACAATATCCACAATATACAACCACAAGACAGTGTCAGAAGGCATTATTGTTTACAAATTTTCTTGTGCCATTTTAATTACACCTCCATTATAAAGCGTATTTAGTGTAGCTCGGAAAAATGTATTTTAAAAGAGGAAGAGTAATGAAATTGAAGTCGCCGTGGTCTAGTAGGTAGTGTGTTGGAATATCAAGCGTAAGGCCACGGTTCAAACCGAAAATATGAAAAAAATATTTCTTCGGTGACTTCCTCCTCCCAACAAGATTTCTGACAAAAACTCTGAGAGAAAATAAAATTGCAATGAAAAGTTTCTCAAAAAATTTGTAGTTCGGAGTCAAATTTAAATTGTTTTTCCTGCCTGTTATTTTACATAGCAGGTGGTAAATTTAAAAAGAAAAATTGCTTGTTCACGCTATTTTTCAACATTTTTTAATCAATTTTCAATTTGTTTTATAAATGAGTGGCATTTTTTACCACACAAAAATTTCTATTTCTTTTGTTTTAAAAAATTTTTTATCACACTTAAAATATTAAAAATTTTTTGAATTTTATTAAACATACATTAAACAACAATATACACCTCATTGCATGTGTTAACAAGAAAACAAAAATAAAAATACAGAATGTTAAAAAAGTCATGCATCACTTAAAAATATACGCTCATAAACATTTAAAAATAAATACTTTCTATACGAAACCGAAATATTCCAAAAAAAAACTATTTTTAAAACCAACACGTAATTGTGTGAAATTCCAAATATTTATAAATAATGATCTATTAAAAACAAAAAACAAAAGCAACAAAAATATTGTTTAAGCGCTTATAATTAAGCAAAAAATATTTTGTGGGGACATTCATTTCTCTTACGAAAATATATTTTTGAGGCTATACCCCCATGTGATTTAGAAATATTTTCAATGTTGAAAATAGTTTTTTTGGTGTCTTCTTTTATTTGTCACGTGTGTTCCAAATATATTTTTGGGTGTAGTCTGTCCCGATTTAAAAACAATTAATCTTAATGCGTTGCTAAGTAAAAGAGATTTTATTAATTAAAATACAATAAATTATCACACACACAGTAGATAGAAATTTTAATGGAATTAATTAAAACTGATTAATAAAACAGAATATTTTAAAGTTATAATCAAAAAAAAAAAAAAAAAAAAAAAAAAAAAAAAAAAAAGTTTTGGAATATGGTCCATTAGATTCAAATTTTCATTACAAAAATAAGATGATGAAAACTATAGTTTTTTCCATCAATTCAATTGAATATTGTAGGGTTTATGTCCTCACTTATTAGAATTATCAGCCTTCTTCTTGATTAAAACATAAGTTTTTGAATAAATTAAACGTTTTTGTATAAAAAAAATTATTTTTCAATATAAACTGCTCTAAGCTGTATACACTTTGTCTATCGTTTCTCCATTTTTTCCAAAATTTCATTTTCAAATATGTTGAGTATTTGATTGTGAGATGCTTACATCGTTTGTGTAAACCTCTTTCCGATGAGCAATTACTTTAGCTCTGGAATTAATAAATAGCCTTTCGATTGCAAATTCGTAGCTCTATGTGTATGAAGTCGCCGTAGTCTAGTGGGTAGTGTGATGGCTTATTAGACGAAAAGCCAGGGTTCGAATCCCCGGTCAGACATCAAAAACGAAATATGAAAAAATATTTCTTCGGCGGCTTCCTCTCAGCAGATTTCTGGCAAAAACTCTGAGAGTAAATAAAATTGCCATGTAAAGTTTCTCAAAAATCTGTCTTCCGGAGACGACTTTAAACTGTTGGTCCTGCCACTCATGTATAAAATTAACACACGCAACATAAGTGGTGTGAGAGACTAGGTCCATAATCCTGTCTGGAGGGTTGTAATGACCAATTATGTATTATGTATGTATGTGTATGAAGGATGAAAACTTAAAGCCATAATAGTCTAAGAGGTAGTCTGTTGGCTTATTAAACACGAGTCTATGGTTCAAACCCCAGCACAGAGATCTAGAACATAACAATTTATGACAAAAATATTACTTTGGCAACTTCCTTTCAGCTGTCTTCTGGCAAAAACTCTGAGAGTTAACATAATTGCCATGAAAAGCTTCTCAAAAATCCTTCCTTCGGAGTCAGCATTAAACTGTAGCTCTGACCAATCATAGAGAAAATTAACACACACACAATGTGGGTGGAGTGGGTATCTATGTCTTCATTCGGACTAAAGGGTTGTAAGGGCCAACTGAGTAACTTGTAAAGAAACAACCAAAATTAGTTTAAATCAGCAACATGTGAGCGCAATTGCATTGTCCTGGCAAAGAAATTATTGGTCAAAATCTTGTTTAAATTATTCAAGGAGTTGGCATTATAATGGCCATTGATTGTTTGCCTTCTATGGGTATTATTCTGCGTATCCCAAAAAACGTTCGTCATGACTTTACTTGATGACAAAGCCACAAAAGACTTCTTTGGCGCCGTTACACTTTAAACACCTAATAATTGAACTGCTATTTAGTTTCTGATGCGTTGTGTTAAATTCATGAAGCATAAATTTCTTTCTACTTCGTTGAACAACAAGAAGCACTCCAACGGAGTTATCACACTGATTCCTATCGCCTCCATAATCAGTCGCACGTTCAGTCTTCGATCGGCACAGTACTGTACATAATTTTAGGCATTTTTTTACTATTAAAATTGATGGGGCAAAGTTTTATTTTAAAAGTCTAGCCTTATTTTAACGATAGCTCACGTCCTGCTGTAATCTGTGGCTTCAAAAGCAACACTTACATCCAACCAGCCTTCACATTTCACAGCAAGGATTGCTTAATATACCGAATAATATTTCTCTAAATACTATTCCATTAAAAGTTTCAAATTATTTGACGATTTGCAATAAAATCTTTGCTAAATAAGCATTTAAGGTCTTGTAACCTTCAAAGTCTTAAGTTAAGTTAAGTTAAATGCAACCTTAAAATAAATGCCATAAAATTCGGATTATAATTCACTGACCTTCTGAAATTTTATTGCTTTTAAAAATTCCCATTTTTATTGAAATAAATTGAGTTTTTTTTTCTTCTTTTTTGTTGCTTTTTTTTGTGTTTCTTGTCCTATATTTTCAATTAATTTTCCATATTAACAGTTCAAAAGTCAGTTTTTTTCTTATTTTTTTTGTTTCATGCTTTACTTTATTGTTTATTTGAAATTTTATTAATGAATGGGAAAAACGAAAAAAAAAGGAAAACTACGCGCCATAAAAAAAAAAACCGATAATAAAAACAAACAACATTTATCATTGCAAAAAAAAAAAAAAAAAAAAAAAAAACAACAACAACAACATCAATCGATCACATTTAACAAGTTTTCATTCACACATTCAATAATGATTTCGTTTCATGAATATTTTCTTCATTTTTCTCCATTCAATTGATATTTAATTTTCTTATCTGCTATTTATTTAAGTGAATTAAAAAACAAAAATACTACGAAAAAACAATAAAACAAATAACAAAACAAATACGAAACAGAAAAATAAAACACATTAAAAAAAAAAGAACGTCTTGTAAAAATAAACAAGAAATTCTTCATTGCGAATCTTAAGAAATGATTCAACACTGATGAAGACATCGACAATATGTTATAAAAAAATCTCAAGGAATTGTAAAGCAAATGTATGAGTAGATGCTCTCCCAAACATAGGGACTATAATAGATCTCTACTTTAGAGGATTTGTTAACGTATTCATAAGGACTGGCAGATAATACTCCATTTAAATCCGAAACTCATATCGGTTTATCCATTTTGTGCTATCAAAACTGCCGATCTAGCAATATAATTTATGAATATGGATTGTTTATCAACCGCAGAATACTTAAAACATAATTAAAACGTACTACGTACTGCATTAGAGTGTGTTTACCTCATCACAATCGTCCTACTGTGCGAGTAATTGATAGAGATTATAAAGATATTTAGAGTGAAACCCTACAGCCGTATACAGTATCTGAGCAACTGGTTCTATTTTGCAGCTCATTATGGCTTAATTTGCATCTAAATTGGAACCTCATTGTTGCTCATTGAGTTCTTGAGCAACAGGTTTTCAATACAGATTTTTCCAACAAATCTTTTTCTATCTAACGATAGAAACCATTCAGTCGGTACTTATATCAACAACCAAAATTGTTGCCTATAAGCCTCATACAACTTAAAACTGATTGTGATTATGTATCCAGAAAAAGTGGCTGTCCGGAAATGGCACTACAACAAAGACATATGAAAACAATGGAGTAACATTTATTCTATAGCTTATGACAATCGTTTTTTTTCGCGCCTGCAGTTGAAGGTAATAAACTCAACAACAAGACGGTGCCACTAGCCACTCGACACACTTTATTGATTAAGAAATTTCTAGACGTCAATCGGCTACTAACATTATGGAATTTGATGCCGTTAAACTGTTTTGATGTCAGAGGTTGCTTTCACGCAGATAACTTACAAATGTGCGAGCATTTGCAAATCAACATTCGACAAGTTATTAACGAAATACCGTCGCAAATGTGGAAAAAATTGGTCAAAAACAACCTAAAAATTATTGGCTGTTACAACCAATCCAGAATGCAGTTAAAGGACCACATTTGCCAAAGAGAAATGTTTTTTGACACCAGTACAATCCATATAGTAGAAGTGTTCATAACAACCATTTAGTCTGGATAACAACCTAGTTTCTCGCACCACTACTAACGTTGTGTATGTTACTCTTACCAATGAGTGGTGGGACCTATTGGTGAATGCCGACTCCGTACAACAGATTTGTGAAACTTTTCATACCAAATTTTTTTTTACTCTCAGAGTTTTAACAGCAGATTGCTGACAGGAAGTTGCAAAAGAAATATTTTTCATTTCATTCGAAATGTCTAAGCCAGATGTTCAATCACGATCTCTCATCTACTAACCTCTTATTTGTCTTAATGGCCTGATTTAGTTTTGAAAGATTATTTCTTTTGTTATTTCCAAACCTGAAGAAAAGGCGCGAAGCAAAGAAATTTAACTAGAACGATAAAGTCATCAGCCGCAAGACCTCTTGTTTAATGACCTCGAAAACTTTTATTCTTTTTTATTACATTTTTATTTCTGCTTTTAATCGCTCTCACATTAAATGCATTTCTTTGTAAAAGAAAGGTCAATAGTCTCTTTACTTTCACTTCTCAGTGCGATGGCCTTTTAATTTCTGACCCACATCTGAAATAATTTATTGGCAACACACTTTTAGAAAATTTTAATGTTTTTTTTGTTCGTTATGTTCTTAATTATTTGCTTTCATTATTGCTTTTTTTTATAACCCGCTGTTGCTCACTTTGAATCCATTTAAAGAAACATTTCACGTTTGGTGGTCTATTCGAATATGGTGGAAGAAACATAAATAGCCCTCCCTGCATACATAATATGCTCTCTCACAGATTTATGATTCATAAATATTTCTTCATGTCCAATAATTTTCTGATTTTGATGATGGAATTTGTCTGTTGTAGATCATCACAAATTAGTGGGTTCTCATCTATCTCTTTAGAAATAAAATTGAAATAATTTGATTATGATTAAATTTAGTCGATGAAAGAATTTATGAAATTATAAAAGATTTTTTAAGTTATTGGCAGCAGCATTATAAATTCTATATCAACAACAGGAGGTAGTATTAGGTATTAAAAGTAGAAAGGCGTTCTGTATTTTCACGTTTATTGATTTCCTTGTCCTATTCAGGCATGAATACTACTCTGCGTTTAATTTGATTATCGCTGTGCACCGATACTCATATAATATAAACATAATAAGATTCCGTTATCTCGTCGAGATATACTCAACAGCTATACACCATCTTTGAGTGTCTTATATTGCTTAAATAGCCACCTGAATCACCAAACGTTGAAGTATTGGCAAACCGAAGTGTTGCTTGTGATGTAAGAAAAATAATCCTAAATTTTCGCAAGAGGATCGACTGCTGCAGTCAGTTTAGAGGTGATCATGTAAATGACATTGTATTTGGTAAAACAAAATCGCCTTACTCCATTAGGTAGATGTGTAGGCTTATTAGAAGAGAGCCTGTGGTTCAATCCCTGGCTAAAAGATCTCGAACAAAACATAATTTCAAATTTTTTCGACTAAAATTGCCATGAAAATCTTTCCAAAATCTGTCGTTCAGAATCGACTTTAAACAGTTGACCGCACCACTCATGGTTAAAATTAACACAATATGAATGGTGTGAGAAGTTAGGTTGTAAACCTGACTAAATGGTTGTAATATTTAATTATGTAAGTAAGTAAATTCGGTCCAGACGTTGAAAGGAAATAGAATTTTTATCGACATCATAACTTTTATTTAATTTTGAAGAACATGTGACTGCCCTCATTTTATATTTTTCATTATCTCTCATTCCTTGTAAGGAACAAAGACTGTGTGGAAATTTTTGTTGATTCTCTTTCTAAAGAAAAGGAGTAGCCCTACTTGCTGATGATTTTCACTGTTAATATTATTCTCCCTGAGACTAATCTCCATATATAGTATTATAGGAAAATAATTAAAACCACTTGATTTATAAATTCGAAACCATGATAAAAACACTTTGGGTTTCCCTGGACTTTGAGCAAGAATAATTCAGATTTAATATCGGTCAACATCATATCGTTAGTTTTTCTAATTCTCTTGGTCATAAAAGATCAACCGACCATTCAAAACGTCCCCATCCTTCCAGCTAGTAGGAACACTACCAAGTTTGCGATTGAGATTTAAATTACGGAGATCCCACAATATTAATATTCACATACATATACATAATTGGTTGTTGCAATCCTTCAGTCAGAATTACGACCTAGCGTCTTACACCTCTTATGTTGTGTGTGTTAATTTATACTCGATTGACGGCACCTACTGTTTAAAGTTTGGCAAACTTTTTATAGCAATTCTATATACGATCAGGGTTTTTGCTAGAAATCTGCTGACAGGAAGTTGCTGAAGAAATATTTGTTTTCATATTCTTTTTGTTGGAGATGTCTGATCTGGGGTTTTAACCGTCGCCTTTCGTCTAATAAGCCAACATACTATCCACTAGACTAAAGCGACATCAATTTGTCATAATATTTTCTTGAAATTTATTGTCATTCTCTTCTATCTCTAGCATCAACAACATCAATCATCCTCAATCATTATCAATCATCATTAATTGATTTAATGTTATACCAAAGTGAATGATTAAAGATTGAAGCATCACGTTATTAATTTATTACATGTGCCTACGAACAAATTTTGACAATTCTAACCGTGTGCGTTTCCTTCTTATTTGTGTTGTAGTCATCAAGCTCGTGTAAGTGCGTTTAAATAAATCGAAATTCGTTCTTTCCTTGTTCGTTATGTTTAAGAGGCGGAAAGTTCAAAATCTGCGTAGAAAAGGTTGGTATACATGGTTTTACAAAAACAAATTTTATAGAAATTTTAGATCTGTTTTAAATGAAATTAACGTCTTAAGAATGTATTCAATTCGATTGTTTTGATCAAAATATTTTATTCGTAACGCTCGTAATTAAACATTTTCGAAATAGCGCCAATACACTCATAAACATCTAAACATTTTAAACATTTTATTTGATTGTTTAATCTTTTTTCTTTTTTGTTTTGTTTAATGTTGCTGCTGTTAAGAATAATTTTTCGTTTTCATTTCTTTTTTTTTTACTTCGAGTGCATTTCAAATGTTTACATGAGTTTCTCCTTGATTTGGTGTGAATGAAATTTATTGCATTCAAATGTTCCGTGCCGTTTCATTTCGTTTTCTTTGTCTAAAGAAATAAAACGAATCTAAAACGTATTGAATTTATTTGTTGTGCTCTTTTGTTTTCGTGTAATTTGAATTAAATTTTCATAAATAATTAGCGCTTCATTTTTATTATTTTTTTTTTTTCTATTGATTATTGTGTTTATAATAGTATGCAGCGATAAGAAAATGTACGTGTTTTGAACTGCAAAGTCTTTCGAAAATATTGTGTAAATTTCTGTGTGTTGACTGTTGTTTTGTTTGACTTTAAAACTTTTTCTGTTGCGGTTATGAAAAGTTTTTGTTTATCTTGCAAGTTGTGTAAACAATTTAAGTTTCTTTTATTTTGTGCCTCTTTCTAAAACAAATCGAAATAATTAGAATAAATATTGTTGTTATAAACGGTGCCAATAATGTGGGCTTCCTTTTTTGGGGTGGGCCTATGCCCACCTTCCTCACTGTGAAATTCAAAGAATTTCTATTTTCTATTGAAAGTTTGGTGTTCATATCTAAACCCACATACAAAAACCCACATGCTTACGTCTGTCTAATCATCTTAAATACTTGACTATAGATTTCATACGTTCGATTTTAAACTTAGTCTGACAGATTAAATTCTACGAAAAATGTAAATTTGTATTCCCCTATTTCAATATACATATCATATGGGTGCCACTGAGTCATTTCAATTAACTGTGGAGCCAACTCTCCATTGAATTCTCTGCTTTGGGGACCGCTGTAAGAACCTACGACAATGCAGTCATGGATTCCAATATTTCCAAATGAGCTGTTTGGCACACGGGCCGAACGTCTCATAAAATCTGGCCAACACTAGCCAGATAAACTATTTCCAACTCGGGCAAAACGGCTCATAAAATCTGGTCAAGACTGTACGGACAGCGCACTAAACTTTTGCTTAAACAGCATTATGGACACTCAAACAAGACGAATTGGACACTTAGCAAATGATTTCTACAGAAGCTACAGAATCGAAGAAGATGAGGAGACCATTCTTCCCTAACGAACTGTCAAGCCTGAATATTGGCGGTCTAAGTCTAAGTCTTTTCAACAGAAGCCCCAAATAGTTCCGGGAATATGAGAAAATTAAAAACTGTGGTGTCATAAAGGGCGTCATGTGCCCTTAGGGCATATATACAATGACTTTTGGGCTAGACAACCATCTTACCCACCTACTTACTTGTATAACACTCAAGCATTCGCAAAGACTATGCAGACTGTCAAGCATGGTCAACCTCAACGCAAGTTTGTAATATTTATCACATCAGTGAATGGTCAAAGAATCGATTTAATGTCGGACAATATTGAAGGCGTCATAGTGTAATAAGTACATGTCGTAGTTTAAGCCTGAGCTCAGACATTTCAATTACAACAAAATTAGAAAATTGTTTCTTTGGCAACTTCCTCTCTGCAGCCGTCTAGCAAAAGTAAAAGTAAATAAAATTGTTGATCCAACTCTGACGAGAAAAAATATTTCTGAAGCAGATGTGATGAATCATCATTTGAAATAATGCTGCTGCCCAACATTTAGAATCTTGTAAGTTTTAAACGAATAATAAAACAATTAAAAAAACTAATTTTGAAGTGTTCAATCTTTGATTTGAGTTCTATAGGGCCATTAAGAAGAATACGCACATGGTCAGAATTGTCAAAATGTGTTCGTAGGCACATGTAATAAGCTGACTAAAGTAATGATACAACCTATAATCCTTAAGGCAATTAATGATAATGATTGATAATGATTGATGATAATTGATAATGATTGATGATGATTGATTATGATTGATAATGATAATTATTGAGTGATGATGATTAATAATGATTGACAATGATTGATAATGATTATTTTGTTGATGCAGCTCTAGCATTAAAAATAAAAAAGGCAAGCGTAGCGTCCCGTTGTAATGCCACAAATAACTGACCGAAAGCTACCAATATTATCGAAGAAGTAGGTCTGTGCATGGGGCCTGCATTATAAAAGGCTCGCCATTGTAATTGTTTTAGTTTTATGCGCCATTTATAGTACCCATTAATCACGATTCTTTTCATTATTAAAATTTGTTAATTGTTTGTAAATAAAACACTTACAGGCATCTTTCATTTCTGTAACATTATCCATGTTTGGATAATTGAATTGGATTTCAAGCACTGACACAATCTTTAATTCTAAGGAATTATAAGTTTTATTTTGTTTTATTATAATTTTGAATATTATTTGATTTGTTTTTTATTAATAGACCAAAAAATATCTCTCTTTTTAGGCACTGTAACATTTAAATGATCCATTTGCCGAGATACCAAAAAAAAACGTCAATCATTACAAGTATTTTAAAGTAAGTTTTTTTCTTTTAATTTTTAATGGTTTTGCCAATTTGTTTTTTACTTCAGCAATATTTTATTCTTATATACACACTTGCAAATTAATATGTTTGAACATGATCATATTTGAAAAATATTTTTTTGTAAAAGTTGTGTTAAAGAAATACAACAAAGAATCATAAAAATGGCGGCAAATATAAAATTTTTTATAAACTTTAAATTTTCTATTTTGTTGCAAAGTAAAAAATAAAATTTTATATTAATTTAATTATTTATTGTTTTGTTGTTTTTTTTTACGCTAACCACTGCAAAATAAAATTTCAAAAAAATTTCAAACATTTTTATAGCCACCACAAGTTTATAAACAATAAAGGCGGGGACGAAGTATTAATTTTTTTTCCATGAATAACAAGAAAACAATATTAACCAGCACAGACTATAAACACCAAAAAAAAAAAAAAACGCAAAAAAAACAAAAACAAAAACAATATTTATAAACAATAACCGCCTGTTTGAAACACTATTGTTCTCCGCCATAAAGCATATTCAAATGCACAAATTAGGTTTCCCTAGTTTTTCATCAAATTTTTTTCTAATTTCTTTTTTTATTTAAACAAATTGAAATAATTTTGTTTCTATTATTAATTTATTTTTAAATTAAAATAATTTATTTTCCTCATTTTTAAATTTTTACACACTAAAATGTTGTTTTATAATGATTGATTTCATTTTTTTTTTTTTTTTTTTGTTTGATTTCTTTTCAATTCCTTCTATAAATAAATCTTATGATTATTCAAAAACAATCTCTTTTGAATATAATTTTTGTTTTTCATTTCAAATTTGTTTTCTTTTTTTTATTCATTTTTAATTTTGAAATTTCTAATCACAATATTTGTAGCACTTGTCACTCTAATTTATTTCATAAATCAATGACAATTTTTCTTTTCTTTAAAAATAAACATTTCTTCTGGTTTTTCCAAAAAAAATCAAATATTTTCTTTAAGTTTCGTAATTTTTTTTTTAATTATTTCACGCCGTACGAAAAACCATGTGTTACGTTTATAATATTCCTCTAAAGACTGACAAAAATATTCTTCTTCAATTAGATTTCCAAAAGATTCTGTTTCTCTCTTTTACCCCACTGGAAATGATCATGAAGCACGTATTTTAATATTGAAGCGATTTTCTCTTAATAACAAAATAAAGAGAATTTTATATGAAATTATCATTCCAATGCTACGAGGGCGGGACATTAAGTGCATTACTTTTGCAAATTACGCTGCTGTGGTCAGCAGGCATTTGATAACCGCTGATAGCAGTGGTCAGTAAAAATTGGTATGTAAATTTCAAGGCTTATCAGACGCTCAATCCATCAAATCTCCATCAAAGCGAAATCTGAGAAAAAATATTTCTTCAGCGACTTCCTCTCGGCAGACTTCTGCCAAAAACACCGCATATTGAAAATTTTAGGCATCTCATATGGATTACTGATTCCAATTCTAAATAATCAAAAGCGTGTTAAAATTCAAACAATTATTGGCATTATTTAATGACTGCATGAACGAGTTTGTACGCCACTTTATTTCTCAAGTCCACGACAAGGTGGGTTTGTCAACCAATAAGGTCAAGGCAACCGTTCTTTTCTAATGCACAGAATATAATTCACTTGTGGCTATCTTCAAACAGCCAACTCATTCGATTGATTCAATGAGAATTTAAAAAAAAATGTTATTGTCTTGATAATTAATTAAAGGTATGAGATCGTTAAATCTTATCAATGTTCACTAGATCGTAACAGAATACATTGGGAAGTCATCCTTAGTTTAGGCTAGGTTAGAGGATAGCTTGCCATTCATAGGCAAGTTCTCTCGATAGAGCATGTGTTATTCAGTGTCCTGATCTATTAGTGGTGACCGTAGTCACCGTACTCTAGTGTGGTAGTGTGTTGGCTTATTAGACGAAAGGCCAGGGTTCGAATCCCCGCTCAGACATCAAAAACGAAATATGAAAAATATATCCTCGGCGACTTCCTCTCAGCAGATTTCTGGCAAAAACTTTGAGAGAAAATAAAATTGCCATGAAAAGTTTCTCAGAAAAAATCTGTCTTTCAGAGACGACTTTAAACTGTAGTTCCGCCGCTCATGTACAAAATTAACACACACAATTTAAGTGGCATGAAAAGCTAGACCTTAATCCTGACTGAAGGGTTCTAATGGCCAATTATGTATGTCATATATGATCTATTAGCGGTGGATTTGAACCAACCGGCCAGTATCCAAATGTTCTAAGACCCAAACACCGATGACGTCTGTCATGATGTGCGGGGCACTCGTACAAAAGATGTCCGTTTCATCCACATCATGATAACTTCTGCAATAATTCTGTAAAGGAAAGATCGAGCTTGTAAGCGAAACTGCGCTGTGTCTTTTTAGAATACAAATAAAAAGAGTTCTTGCCGAACACAATCAGTTCTTAAATCAATTTCTGATATCTTGTTTCCAAAAAAAGGAATCTGGAATATTCTGAATTCAACAATGTAGTCAAAACAACACTACGCAAAAAGCGAAAACATAAATCAAATAAGATTGTCGCCTGTATAAGTCCCCGAGTGACTCCCAGGCTGCAATTCATGACTTAATTCATAGGATGTCTTAGCAGTTCTTGTACGAACCTTTGAATAGGTTAGGTTAGGTTAGGTTAGAGTGATAGCCTTGATGTCCAAAGCTCACTTGAGCATGCATAGCAGCCCATTGTGACGCCACAGGTGAACGCAGTCTCTGTACTGACCATATTCTCCAAAGTCAGGGGAGTAGAAGTTGGTCAGCGCAAGGGCTGCACAAGCCTTTGAATAAATCTGTTGACTTTTTGTTTGAAGTTAAAAATCAAACGTGGGCTTATTATTATTTAAGCAAACGATTAAAATTTTTTGCATTCCAATGGACACCATTAATTCTAAATGATCCTGTAAAAGTTAGATTTCTAAACTTGACTACTGAAATGAAGTTTCTAACATTATTTTCTAATTCTTATTGCTCTTGCTTAGTTCTCTTTTATTTTTTTGTTTTTTCTTTTATTTGCTCCTCTAATGTAGAAAACGTTTTAAGGTGCAATAGACTTTCAAAAAAAATTTCAAAACCCCATTTTTATTTAAATTCTGTACTCTTTAAAATATTTTCTTTTAAAATTCCATGATTTCTTTAAAATGTATTCATGCGTTAAGTAGAAATGTTAAATAAAAAGCTTTCAAATCTGGTAAACAATTTTGAAAGCTTTTCGAAAAGATATTTTCTCTCTTCATATGATTGGATTTGTATTTATTTCTCTTATATTTTGAAAATTTTTGTTCACCAAAATATATTTCCATTATAACAGTTTAATCGATAAAAAAAAACAAATCAAATGTAAAATAAAATAAAAAATCATTTCAAACAAATCGACCAACCGTCCAACCATTCAACCGTTCAACCAGCTCAAATAGACACCAACAACCACCTCCTACCTACCCGAACGGAAACTATATGGAGCATGTGTGCATTTTAAATTCATTCATTCATTCATTCATTCATTCACTCATTCATCGTATCGTTTAGTCATTCGTTCATTCATTCATTCATTTCATCAGTAAATAAACTATTTGCTTAAAGAGAATTCAATGATTGTGTGTGTGCAATTTTAGTTTAAAAAAAACTTGCTGCCGATATTTCTTAGTTTTTCTTTCTAATCCGTTTAAACTGCTGTTGAAAGATGAAAATTCTGTTCAAAAAAAAAAAGAAAAACAAACAAAATTCATAAAATTTATAGAATTTAATTGAAACATGAGTGTTAGTAGAAGAAAACGAAAGAAAACTTACGAATATAATATTTGTTTACGATAAAAGATTTTCGGATTTTCTTTTCTCGATTTGAATGTGTAGAGTTGGTTGGTACAAAATGAAACAATAAACGGGTCAATAACATTTGAACTATTTTGTTAAGCAAAGAAAAAGCAAAAAAATCTTGAATATCACGATAATTGTTTCACTAACTCAATAAATTAAAGAATTTACTTTCCTTTCATAGTTATTTTTTAAGATGGTAGAACTGAGTTTTGAACATGAAGCCTGCTTTTAGTAGTACCCAGTAGACTACGGCAAAAATACATTTTCAAGAACACCCTGTTTTACACTGAGGTAACTTAATCTAGTGTACCATAGAGTCGTACGTTTCCACAGAAAGTGCCGTGTCAAATAAAACATTTTTCTCCTCCAAACAGCACCCACCCAATAGTCATCGTATTGATATCATATCTCCAAACATAAAGAGCCGAGCCGTTACTCCTGCCAGAAGACTGATTGAATTATTGTCAACTGCTAAGATCGCTGACAAGGATTTGGAGTAAATCCCCGCCGGAATATTGCAGGCTATGTTGCGACAAGGAGGAATTGGAAACTATCAAACTAGCCAGCACATAGTAGGTTCAGGACCCTGGCCAGGTGCTTCATTGAAGGTTTGGACTCTTTGTCTAAAGCCGACATTGAGGCTCTCCTTAGATTCAGAAATAGGTTGAGCTGGTTGAGGAATACTAAGGCTTCAGAGTTATATTGCACTTTCTTGTGTGTTTGTGGAGTGTCTACTCTTCCCTATCTCCTTACTATACCCTCTCTCTTTCCTTTAGGACGTATTACAAGGGGTCATTTTGACTTCTAAGTATTGCATTTGTCACAATGACAGCTACAAGTTCTCAAACCTAACTTAACATTTTGGTTCTTTTCCTTAACAAACTGGCCTTCTACTTTCGGTTTTCATATCGCAAAATCCTTAAAAATGGAAATCACAATTCATGTCCATGTCGCTACAGCTAAGCGACAGAACTTTGAAACAGTCGAGATCACAAAATAGAAATGCATTAAGGCGCCTTAGCTCCCGGGAAAGTTACAATGATTGCGTCCGGGCGGTTTAGCCACAATTCCTGACAGCCCTACAATAATCATAATAAATTTTAAAAAGAGCTTCTTACATGCACGTAACCATACAACAGATCGAAAGACTTGATTTTTTTCTCCATTGACAAAAAAAAACCAAAGTATTGTGAAAGCTTTGCAAAAAGTGATGGCAGTGTACATGAATTTCGTCAATGCGCATTATTCTATCAAGTTTGACAGTGCAATACAGGCATGTTTGTATTCCTCTGGGCAAGAAAGAACCCAGCAAAGAACACGTTAGAACTAAAGCAGATCGTTTAACTCATTGCTTCACTATTGACTGGTCTGATATCATTGATATATAATGGTCTTGCGGTTCTGTTCTTAATGCACAAGGGCTAGAGAATACGGCTATCCTGAGAAGCTAACTCACTGAGTGTTGTTACTGAAATTGTTTCAATCGATACATTTTGCCCCTCTTTCACTACGTCTCAATACAAGTGGTGATCATACTTATGAACTTATTTCTTGTCTTTGTCTACTCCTAATACGTAAGAAGTGATACAATCAGTGAGAGATATAATTTACTATACACGAATATTGAATACTGACTGAATTGACAATGAAGTTGCATATTTTTAAAAATGTAACACAGCATGTGCTGTTTGTGATAATCCTTTATGACCATCTTTAAACGATTGTTTTTGTGCTATTTTTGTTATTTGCTATACACAGCAGCATTTGTTGTCAAAAATAGTTTGTTTTGCTAATCTTCAATTGTTGTTTGTTGGATGTGAAAAAAAAATATTTTTGTTTGTCCCTTAATCAGATGGTTTGCCTCTTGTTACCGTATTTAGCTGCTGTTTTTTTTTTATTTCTTGTTTGTTGTCTTATTATCAGTAGGGATTGTGATTCATTTCTTTCAGTGTTCTTCTGTTATTCCTAAATCTGTTTATGTGCACAGAATTTAATCTGCAGATACGAATTTATGAAAAAATTTTAATCTCTTGATATCAAACCAAGTACACTTGAAGTTACAACAGTACAAGATCGGGTACAATACATGAGTAATACCATGACTAATGGAACCACCGTTTACTTGGAGATAGGACAGTACAAGGTCGGGAACAATCTGTGAAAAATATGATGAGTAATGGAGCCATTGTGATGGCAGTTAGAATGTAATTGAAAACATCGTAGAAGTAAAATCAAAACTGCCAAGCGTTGGTTTGACTGCAACAATAGGTAGCTGTCCACAGTAGGCGCTAGAAGATCTCTTGGTCTTAATTCCTTTGAATACGATCATAGAATATTGAACATTGAATGAATGTGATCACGGACACTATAAAGCACTATTGCAGCAATTTTGAATGTATTCGAGAGAAAAGTCCTGCAAAAGATCTTCGATCCAGTGCAAGTTGGCAAAGATTTCCGCACCCTATTCAGCAATAACGTGCATGAGCTCCTCAACAACATAGACGTTGTACAGCATATTAATATCCAGCATTCGAATAGAAGATGATGCTCCGTCGAGACGCGTATTTGATAAGAGAATTTGCGGAAGTCGGCGAAGAGGACCACCTCGTCTACCTTGGAAAAACAAAATGGGGGAAGCCCTGTCATCGAGTAGTGAGATCAACTGGCGAAAACGCGCAAGAAACAAAGGCGCCTGAAAGGATGTGTTAAGGTAGACGGAAGTCCGTAAATCGGATTGTTAATGGCCAGTTAAGTAACCAAGTAAGAATATATGGCTATGGTCTCCAGAAAGCATCTTACAAGATATTAACTTAACATTAATATGAGACTGACTGAATAAAGTAAGTCGTTTAGATCACAGCTTATCTCGAACTTCAAGGCATTGAGCAGGTAGCTGGAATGTTAGAAGGAAGGAGCGGTCATAGTGCTGATGGAGCCACAACCTTTCTGTTGAAAAGGAGAAAGGGGAATTTTGGAAATACATACTTGATAAAAAAAGAGGATAAACAAAGGCAAACACTCTTCAACATCCAGACAGATTGAAGGCAATCTGGGTAATTAAAGATGATAATCCAGGTAGTAATATTTGAGCTTGGCAGCGGTAATCTTTCACCAAACGAAGCAACTCAATGAATAATTGTACGGAGTTGAAGTTATTTGAAAGCCAATATAATGATTCTAAAATGAGGCGAACATATACCTGGACCAGTATAAAGTTAATATATTTCAGAAAGAAATACTAGGCAGAAGGCTATTCCTAATGATATAGAACAGCAGTATGAGGTTGTTGGGGCAAACCATTGCAGGCCAAACCTATATAATAAAGGGTAGTCATTATTTAATAACTCTACACAGTAATACGTCGTAATCAAGTAGGTAGCGTTTGGCCTTAAAAGACGTGAGACTACGGTTCAAACCATAGGGCAGGCAGAAAAGAAGAAATATTTCTTTGGCAATATCATTGGAATTTTGATTGCTATCGGGAATTCCAAATCACTTTTTAATTACAACCTAAAACTGAATGAGAATAAAAATGATTTTCTTTTAATTTAAAAATTAATTTTACGATTAAGAATTAATACAACACGTTACGTCAAAAAGGTTTCAGGTCAACCTGCAAATAGACAGGATTATGCATAAATATCTCTCATCTGACAAAAACCTTGATCGAAAAATTGAAAACATTTGTTGTTTACCAAAATATTAGAAAATTCCAAAACAATAATTGCAAAGAAACCGTAAACGTGTTAACCCAATTTAAAATGAAAAAACAAAAATTTTAAGATTTTCCTTGGAATTGAAAACAGAAAAACACAATCATTAAAGGACATACATCATACGATAATAACCCATAGTTGAAAATATGTGTCAAGCTATTAACGAAAAATTATGAATAATTGCGCATGAAAACAAACACAGTAGATATCACGTACCTGCTTATCTCTTAAACTCAAAAAAAAAACAAGAAGTCATAAGGAGCACACCATCTGTTACCTAATTATTGCCAAAAAAAGGGGTCGTAAACAATGTGCAGGTACTTTTATGGGAGCTCAAAACAACTCAGAGGTTTAGGGAGAAAGGGTATAAAAACGATGCGTAAATTCAATGATTCATCATTCAACTGCAAACGTTCAAGTGAACTTGACATCAGCGAAAGCAAAATTTTTAATTATTTGTGCATAAATTATTACTCATGTCCTCAACCATGGAACAGCAACAGATAGCCAATTTGGAAGCTAATGGCGAAGAGCTTCATCAGCAAGAGGAATGTAATTTGGATGAAGCCATTTACGGACAATACCAGCAGGAGCTCATTGTTGGCAACATTGAAGGTCCCATAATTCAAATTTGCGTACAGGAATTCGATGAAAATAATCCAGAATCCGCACCAACCGAGTATTATTATATACAAGAGGAAGGTCCAATAAATGGTCGTTACTTACATCATATGTATGATTTATTACAACAGGATTTGGAAGCACAAAACATTAATATCAACGCCTTGAACCATATGGCATCGGTTAATCCCAATACAATTGACGAAATGATCGAAATAGAACTACAACATAATAAAGAAACTTGTGCCATAGCAGAGGAGAACTATGTTCAACAGATGTTAGCAGAAAACCCGATCGTTATAGAAAGACGTTACAACAGTAATAATTACAACAACTGTGTACAGAGTGATGATGAAAACATAGATGTTGTAACTGTTGCAGACTCTACAGAAAAATCCAAAAAGGATTCGCTGCAACGTCAACGGACAGAGGCATGCCGTCGTTCGCGCTATAATGATAAGATCAAGAAGGCAAAAACGGCATATCGCCATCAATATATGGCTACAAGGTTGGGAAATAGCGTTCAGCTCTTTAATTGTATTCAAGCTGTTATTGCGCAGGCTGAGAGTTATCTTTTGGATCATGCAGTTCCACTAAATCATTTAAGATTGTTACGTCATCAATATGGCGTTGACAAGGCAATTGCAGAAGCTCATTTGATGACGCATGCAATTAATCAAAATTGCGAATGAACACGGTTTCCATTTTAATTTTGTTTGAAGAGCCCAGTACAATAACCATTTATTATTTTTAATTTTATTTCTTTTTTTTTTGTTTTCTTAAATATTTTATAATCATTTTTTATTATCACAGTATCCCCCTCTATAATACGGTATTCGTAGAATGTATTTTCATATTTCAGTTACTTTATAACACGGGTATTCCCTCATATAACGCGGAAATTTATAATATATCGTATACATAATATACGAGGTTATACGGGAATAATCCTATATCGCACCATATTATAGGGGATTACTGTACTATATTATAACCTAATTTTAGTCGAATTTTAATTGATATCTTAGACTTTATAAATGACTGAGTTTTTTTTTTTTTATGTTTAACATAAACTTAACACCTATTAAACCGTTTTTTAAAAAATAAATAAAAAATATTAAAAAAATAAAAAACTTAACTCGTCTTAAATTTTTGTAAGTGAAAATTTTATTTTTCCAATGAATATTGGGATGAAATAATGTCTTTTGCTCCACAACAAACCTCATCAGAAGGGTTTATAACAACAAAATTTTTGAATTATAGATGCAGATACTGCTTCACGGTTGCTCCTTCAAAACACAACAACAAATTAATGTCTCAACTTTGACCCACTAGCTAGTCGATCAATATGAACATACTATGTATGCGTTATAACTGCTTTCTAACGTACGCGGAGTCTTCTCGTCTAGAGTAGTTCCTAATATTCCAGGAAGTTTTAATCGTCGCATACGTTTGCGGATTGAAAAGAATTATTTTAATAATTGAGGTCAGTATATTCCTGATATTCTGCGTGGACAACGATTAAGTATTCAAATATTTGCTTGTTTTTGATAAAATCTTAATGACAAGAATTGACAAAGTTAAGGTTACACACAAGACGCATCGACCATTACCGATTTGTTTGATAAAGTTTTTTGTCAATCCTACCTTAGCGGTAGGTTTTCATACATTTCCGTAAATTATACGCAAATAAACACATGTTGTCAGGGTAAGACAGTTCTATCAGTTATTGTCAAAACGCCAATAAAATCCTCTACTGTCTGATTCATTTTTCAGATTGCTATCCAGTATAGTACAGACAATATAACCGCAATAGCATCCTGTCCGCTAGGCTAGAGGCAGACGTCATAGTTAGAAGCATACATTGTTGTTAGACGTAATATTATCTTTCAGCTAAAAGATAGAAATTTATAAATCACGGACTTATCGACCCGCCCCGTGTAATACCAACAGGGATTTAACTATTCATCAGAAGTCTCAATTGCTATCAAATTTCTGAGATTTTAATGAACTGATAGACTAATGTCAACAGAAGCAAGTATTGCCAATTCATGAAATATGCTAATAGAGCAGGGCAATACTAAAAGAAGTGAATGATAAGAGATGATTAATATAGCAAAACGCTAAATGAAATTTTAATTATTTTCCTTTTAAGCGGGGACAGGACAAATAAATCAATCCAGGACGTTTGTGTAAATTTCCAGGCAGTCACCGACAAAGTTATACATCTCTTAGGGTCATTATTACAGCTTGTCGTTAACTAAAGGGAGGATTTTAACGGGCAGGTAAATTGTTTTTCATCATTATAAGTGGACAGTATGGTAGAGTATGCGTTAATCTAAAGGAAGATACTCTACCTTTAAGGCTTAGTTGTTGTGTAATCATATGGCAACTTTAAATATAAACAAAATGTGCAAAATAAACAAAGAAAAGAAATCCGTTGTTGCACTGTGTTAAAAAAACCTGTTTAATTGAGCATTGTTATCGACATTTGCTCCGGCACTGCTATATTTTTGAAAAGTTAACTTCATTTTATCATTGGCTTGTAATAACGAAAAGAAGTTAAAGGTGATTTTAAAGTTCACTTTAGGCTAATTACTTTAGGCTGAACTCAACTTTAACAACAACTCACTTTAGCTAAAGTTACCTTTAACTAAACTCAACATTAACGGCCCTTAAATAAATCAAATATTGCGAACGTAGGAGGCTTCTGATTTTCATCTGGGGGAGCGTCTCTCTTTGCAAAAAAATTTAGTTTTTCATGACCTATTTGTGGTACCTTTAAAGCGCTATAAGCTATACATACAAGTCAAATTAATGACTCAGCACTTGTAATGTCTATTACAAGATGGTTCCAGTAATCCAAAACTCCTATTCAAAATTCAAAATAAACAAATCAAGATGTAAAGATTTCACTTACAGCCTACATATTGAAATCTATAAATAACTCTTCTCGACTTTTAAGAATGTAATAATTTATCATCATTCTTGCAATAACTTATAACATAATAACAACATGTTAATTAAATAAACAATTGCATCTCGATATGGATATCTTTTTGAATTTTAATAATTTTGACAGTTTGTTTAGACTTCAGACCTAATTGTATACGTTAGTATGTCTCTTTTTGGCATTTAATGTATTTTTAATAGTAAAATTGTTTTTGGATTTATTGTTGTTGGTATTTTTTTAAATAATTTCAAATAATTAGAATCTCTTTTAATTTAATTTAATTTTATTTTATTTTATCGCAAAAAAAAACTACTGTTTTGTTGGCCATTTGCCAGCATGCAATCGGTCCCCGTAATTATTTTGGTTTTTTTTTTATTTTTTTTTTATTTAAAATTCTTATTTTATTTCTCGTCTGCTTTCATTTAGAATTAAAATGAATAGAGATCATGGTGATTAGCTGGGTTATATTTGATTTGTTTCGGTCTCTACTAAATTAAACAAATAGAAAAAGTGACGACAACTGTCCATTCATTTTGCTTATTTCGTTTTATTACCTCTTCAAGCAAAATATACTGCATTTGAGAGAAAATTCATTTTGTTTATTTAATTTTTCTTTTTTTTTTTTGTTATTTTGGTTTATTTTTGGCCAGAGTCATTTATTGAAAGCGGTACAAGTTCAATGAGTTTTTTTTCTGTTTTCTGTTTCTCGTTGTTATTACCCAGTGAACATTAAATATATTGATTTCGACTCTTTTAACAGAGACTTTCGAACTCTGATGGTTTATAAGAATGGCCATCATATTGAAGCTAAATCTGTCAAATTATTTGACATTTATTCAGTCTGTTTTATCAAATTACCATGGGGTGCAACCAATAAAATTATTTTAACAAAATAGGCGCTTTGTTCAGGTAACATACAGTGGCGATTTTAAAATCTTCATAGTCGCCCTAGGTCAGACATCAATGTGAAATAATGAAAAAATATTTGCTCTGCGACTTCCTCCTCTCAGCAGATTTCTGCAAAAACTCTGAAAGCAACTAAAATTGCCATGAAAAGTTTTTCTAAACCTTTGACGTTCGAAGTCGACTTTAAAACTGTAGGTCCCGCCATTAAGACACATAACAAGAGTGTTGTGAGGAGTTAGGTCATAATCCTAACTGAAGGGTTGTAATGATGTATGTATGCATAGTCGCCCTTCCCAGAGGATTATTTCCAAAGTGGAGAATAAAGTTTGAAGCCGCCGTGGTCTAGTGGGAAGTGTGTTGGCTTATTAGACGAAAGGCCAGGGTTCGTATCCCCGGTCAGACATCAAAAACGAAATATGAAAAAAAAATATTTCTTCGGCGGCTTCCTCTCAGCAGATTTCTGGCAAAAACTCTGAGAGTAAAAATAAAATTGCCATGAAAAGTTTCTCAAAAAAATCTGTCGTTCGGAGTCGACTTTAAATTGTAGGTCCCGCCACTCATGTATAAAATTAACACACACAACATAAGTGGTGTGAGAAGCTATGCCGTAATCCTGATTGAAGGGTTGTAATGGCCAATTATGTTATGTATGTGAGAATAAAGTCGTGTCAACTGGTTGAGTAAACGATCGAACAACATTCGTGTACTGACGAAACACACGATCTGCCGAAAACATTGTCGTAGTCCATCAGAGTCTACAGGAGAATCTGAGGATCATTTTCTTAACGCCGTAGTTATTAAAAAAACTCTTGGCTATATGGTTGGAATATTGTGTGCTTGTGTCGTCTTCTACATAGCGTTCAATATCATTTGCCGCTCTATTACATAAAGGCCTATGGAAACTATTCCGTCTTTATCAGTTCAGCTTGTTCCTGTTCAAAAAGAAATTTTTTTACTCTGATTCGACTTTGCAAATTGGGAGTACAGATTTTAGATCAATGGAGGAGCTTACAGACTGCTGCTTCGGGGCTTGGCTACTTGATTAAATTGTTATCTTAACGTCTTTCAATATTCACTATGCTTTGGCTTTATCCGAATAACTCAGAATAATCTTTCAATCTCCATTGGAATAATATTGTCTAGTGAGTTATGTTTTAAACGTGGCTGGTTGCTGCAAATTGCAACTCAGCTTTTAGCGTCTGTTACGATATTCGCTATTTAAAGTTGGGATTTATTTATGTTCTTCACTTAAATAACTAGAACTGTGTCTATTTTTTGTCATCTGCGTTCAGTGTTTAAATTGTAATTGAATTAACTTGTTCACTGGGTTATAGTTTTCTAAAAATAATCGAATCATTATTATTTCTTTCTTTTACTATTGACGATTTAGAGTCAAGTGGTTTTTTTTCGATAAATTGAACCGATTTCTATTATATATTTAAACATGAACATGAGCAAAATGAACAAATACAACAAAGAAAGAAGTCCGTCGTTGCCACTGCGTTTAAAAAAAAACCTTTTTTAATTGAGCAGTGTTATCGACATTGCTCCGGCATAGCAGTGCAAAAGTTAACTTTATTTTATCATTAGCTTGTAATAACGAAAATAAGTTAAAGGTGGCTTTAAAGTTCACTTTAGCTAAAGTTACCTTTAACTAAACTCAACTTTAACGCCTTAAATAAACCAAATATTACGAACTTAGGAGGCTTCTGATGTTCATCTCGGAGGAAGTCTTATCTCGCAAAAAATGTAAGTTTTTCATGACCTATTTGTATAAGTTAAGTTATTGACCCAGCACTTGTAATGTCTGTTACTCCAATTCAGAATTCAGAATTAAACATGAACAGACCTTTGCAAAAATAACAAAACAAAACAAATCAAAAAACCTTCCATATACCATACATATCTAATCATCCACACAAGATGATATGTGTTCCATGATCATGGTACTTTAAGCTATACTGACATGCAGTATTGATATTTCATTGATTTCGTTTTGATCAGATAAATACTGGCCGAGACAGCGCCTAAAGGTATTAACAACAGACAAAAAAAAACAGACAAACATTAAAAACCAATATTTCAGAGACTTTGATTAGAGTCTGAATTAACAATAAACTGATTGAGGGGGCCAAAAATACAAATTTGTATTGCAAATATTAAGTCCACATTATTACATGGATACGAAAGTTGATTGGTGACAAAGGCCAACACAAATAAAACTTAAGAACACATAAGTTGATATGCTCAATACATACTGCTGGCCTATGATAGTTTGCTTAATAACGAACGGGAGTTCACCAAATAAGACAAAAACAACTTCAAAAGTCTGGAAAGAAAATCACAAAAGACAGCTGATGCTTTCTATTGCTACAATAAATACTAGACTTTCGACGCAAATATTGGACAAGTAACACGGTGTTTTTAAAGTAGTTTTCCTTTGAATAATTTTGAAGGCGTTTGTTCATTAAAAGTCGCCGCGATTTAGTAAATGATGCGCTGGCTTATTAGATGTGAGATCACACTCCAGGTCATATATCTCCAACAAAACGAAATATTGAAAATTATTTCTTTGGCTACTTCCTTTCAGTAGAGTACTGGCAAAAACTCTGAGAGTAAATAAAATTGCCATGAGAAAATTCTCAGAAAATTTGTCGTTTAAAGTTGACTTTAAACTGTAGGTACTCCACCCATGTGTAAAATTAACACATACATGCATAAGTGACGTGATTCTGACTGAAGGGTTGTAATGGCCAATTATGTATATATGTACAGTGAGCGTCAAAAGAAACTGTACACTAGGGATAAAATTCTAATAATCACTATAGTCAACTTTTATTTATCACTTAAGGAGAGTGCCCGAAAAAATTTGCCAAAATTTCGATTTTTTTTTTTCAATTTTAGAAACTAACAATGAAACGATTTTAACTGTAACGGTAATTTATTAAAGTATATTTTTAATATACAATTTCCTTTGACGCTCACTGTATGTATGTTCATTTAAACTGTGTTTAGAAAATATGTCACACACTATTGTAATTCCAAATTTGTGTTTCCAAATTGATAATGTTGACAGGGGCAATGATAGAAAACCTTCTTTTTAATATTTTCCCTTACCTTCTGATATAATTTAAGCAGCAACTGAAATGTGTCTTAAAATAAAACTTAATACCATAAATTATGTCCAATAAACACTTTGAAATTTGATAAATTTTTAAGGAATAGAATTTTTCACAACAGTTTTCTATACTCTTGCTTCTTCGTTATTTTTTCTTCTTTAATGTTTTTTCTTTGTTAATCTTGTCAAATTATTTTATATTTTTTCACAATTACCCGATTGAACCGTTGAACTTTAAATTTATTTTTCAACTGAACGTACTGTAACCGGAAATTTATTGAAATTTCATAATTTTTTTTTTTCAATTTACCTTTCATAATTTACCTTTAAAATATAATATTTATAGCTGCTAATAATATTTTTTTTGCTTTGTTTTTTTTTCTTCTGTTTTTAATAATTTTCACAAAACATTTTTTAAAAAAATCATTTCAAATAAGCAGGAAAAATGTACGTCTATACAAATCTAATGTAGACTATCACTTGTCGGTAGAAGAAGAAAAAAACACTGAAATTTAAACAAAAAACACGAAATGCGCTTCAAAATAATTTTTTTCTGCCTTCTTTTTCAATGAAAATAACAGAAACCAGAGCATTAGAAAAATTTTCCATCACAACGGAAAACAGACTTTTTTACATGCCAATCATCATAATTTCAAAATTTTTAAAAAAATTCAATTTTAATTAATTTTTTTATATTGATTTACTTAATAATAAATAAGATTTGAAAGCACTTTCGATTTGTTTTTTCTAAAATTTCATGTAAAACATCGATAAATTGCTTCGATACACGCGTTAAACCGCAGCGTTGGCAAACACATACGCTGTGACGATTTTTAAAGACAAAAAACAACTGAATGCTGATTCTAATTGTAAAAAAAAATTTAAAAAAAAAACAATAAAAATTTGAAACAAAAAAAAAAAAAGAGAGAGATTAACAACACAAAAATGGGGGAAAAGAATAAAAGACACATAAAGTTCGCACACCAAATAATAATCCGTTTAAGAATGAAACCACAATGGGGAGAAAGAAACTCTTTTTGTCGAATAAAAGAAAACAAACCCGACCGACACATATACACAGACATCAACATCATCATCATCATCACCGATACGAAAAGAAATACTAACAAATAAATCAATTGGAGAGCAAGTGGCTGTGAGTATTATATTGGATGCTATTTTCTATAACAAAAACAAAAACAAAAACCAAAAACCAATAAAAAAAAATTATACTAAAAAGTGTAGAGAGCCAACAAAACAACAACAAAAAGAACAACAGCATCGTTATGATCCGTAATTTATATTGAATTCTCGTGAGTATAAAGAAATGATGTGGAAAAATATGATTTCAATAATAATTTAAATACAACAACATCAATAAACATAGAAAAACAATAACAAAATTTTAAACAAAACAAGAATCATAAACACGTTTTATTTACGGTACATTTACTGTTTAGTTCAATTCGGTATAAACAATGAAAAACAGTTTTTTGTTGCCATTTTTATCAGCCAGAAAAGCAAGCAAAAAAAAAAACAAAAGAAACACTCTCATTTTTATTATGATTTTCATAAGAGAAAGAGCAAAGTAGGCTAATAATAATAATTTTTTGAGTTCACTGCTATAAATGTGCAGCGTTAATAGTAGTGTGTGTTTATATGCAGAACATAATGCTAATAATTGTGCGTTTATAGGGAAAGTGTAAACATCGCACATGGATCTGAAATAATTTCCTATTTTTATCTCCAAAGGCGCTAGGCAATTATTCTGTGACTTTTTCAACTTACCATCTCTAAGCTGAAATAGCAATAGTTCTCCTGCAAAAGGCATCGACCATGCCGTATGTATACTTATTAAGATTTTTTTTTGTGGAACTCGAATCAAAATCAAGCTTAGTAAGTATAAAATATTGTGGAAGCTATGCACTATCAATATCAGTGGACAAAATCCGACATCTCTATTCTTCAATCACGGAAGATTCTTAATTTTTAGGGCCTCCAGTAGAAGAGTTCGAAACAATTGAATAAATTCCTGGCACTATGTTTTCCACACTAAAATTGAATGTGGTGGCGATAGCTCCCTTAATTGTAGGCATCTCACATGACTCAACGGTTTCGAATAATCTCTTGGGTATAAGACAACTTTCCACAAAGTGAGTTCATCATTTGCTATATAACATATAACATATAACACTAGGCGCCGTAGTCTAGTAGGTAGTATATTGGCAATATTAAACGAAATTCCTTGGTTCAATTCTAAGGTCAGACCTTTCGAACCAAAACCAGAGAATAAGAAAAAAATATTTTTTTACCGTTTTCCTCTCAGCAAATATTTAAAATGCCATGAAAAGCCACTCAGGTCTGTCGTTGGGTGACGACGTTAAACTGTAGGTCAAATAAGGTGAGAAGCTAAGTTGTAGTCCTGACTAAAGGGTTGTAATAACCTCCGCAGTAACTACGCAATCATGTGGTAACAACGCTGTACTTTTGAACGTTGTTCAATTAAAACATGAACAGTAAAAACATTAAAAGGAACATAGAAGGTGGACTTGTCAACCACTGAATGCATGCTAACCACTCTTAGAATGCATGCATTAAAGCCCTAATTGACTCTATTCAAAAGCCACTTAGCCAACAGAAAGCTATTCACATACATACATACATACGTACATAATTGGTCATTACAACACTTCAGTCAATATTACGGCCAATATTTTATAAATGAGTGGCGGGACCTACAGTTCAAAGTTGACTCCGAACGACAGATTTTTGAGAAACTTTTTCATGATAATTTTTATTTACTCTCAGAGAAAGTGCTGAGAGGAAGTGCCCGAATAAATATTTTTCATATTTCGTTCTGTTGGAGATGTCTGACCTGTTATTTGAACCTAGAACCTTATGTCTAATAAGCCAACATACTACCTACTAGACTACGGCTACTTCTAAAAGCTATTCCGCACCAGGATAATGAAATTTTCATAGCAAAAATCCTTGAATTTGGCTACAAATTGCTCGAACATGCAGTCTCCAAACTCCGCAAATTGTATTTTTTTAAGGAATAAAAATAATTGGAGCAACACTTAATAATTCATGTTGACTTACATGGAAAAATATTGGTTGTACACTCCGGAGATCATTAAGCAATCGCTAAAAGTAACGCAACGCACAAACAAAGTGAGCAAGAATAATATTTTCTCAAAATCAAAATCAAAAACAACAACAACAAAAAAAAAGACAAATACCGTAACCGTAAATTATGAGTTTCCATAATTTATGGAGAAATAAATATTTCTGCTCTCATAAATATAAAACTGGAATTCTCATTTGAGAAAACAATACAAAAAAAAAAAAAAGAAACAATAACCAACACTAGATGAACAATAAACACCAATTTATATGCACACATACCAAGAATTCTAAGTTTAGTTGTGTGTGTGTGTGTGTGTGTTTGTGTTTTCTTAGCAGGAGAGCACATCAAAATTTCTTACGAAAAATCGAAAAAAGAACAAACTTTTCTATTTTCCTCTACACGTTGTTGAAACCTACTTAGAGAGAGAGAGAGAGAGAGAGAAGCAGTGAAAGTCTCTGAATAGAAATGTTTTGATTTGCATTTGAAATAAGAAAAGAAACGGAAGAAATGTGCGAATGTATGTGTTGTATTGCATTTTTTTGTTTTGTTTTCTCTATTAGCATTACGTTGCTGTCAATCATTTCACGGAAAGGAGAGTGAAAAGAAAATAAACAATTCAGGAATGTGTTGGATTCGTTTGTTATTCTTTTGCAAAATCAAATAGAAACACTTGTTTTGCTAAGAAAAGAAATTGTTTCTACTTTTTGCATCAAAAAAAAAAAAATGGAAAATTAAATGAAAGAAATTTAAAACACATGCACATACCCATACACACGCAAATATTTTAATTTTATTTAATTTTTCCCTCTTCAGACTCCTCTTCCTCTACTTCTCTCTCACACAATACACAATATGCCTCTGTTCTGTTCTGATTTTATTTTAATTTCTCAAAAATTTTATATCGTTTTCGCTGACTGATTACACCCATTTAAACGTCGCCAGTTTTAGTTTGAAGTGTGATTCGAATAAAATTTATTTGCATTGATGATTAACATCAATTACATTTTCAACGCTTTAAATTATTTCAATTCAAACACATTCTAATTGTTTTTTGTTAAAGAAACGAACAGTTTTGGGCCCTAAACCTATAAAAAAATCAATTTATTCGTTGAAGTCGCCGTAGTCTAGTAGATAGTACGTTGGCGTATTAGATGTGAGGCCTCGATTTAAACCCCAGGTCAGACATCTAAAACAAAACGAAATATGAAGGAATATTTCTTCGGCGTCCTCCTCTCAGCAAATTTCTGGCAAAAACTCTGAGTTTAAAAACAAAATTGCCATGAAAAAGTTTCGCAAAAATTTTAACGTTAGTAGTCGACTTTAAACTATAGGTTCCACCGCTCATGGATAAAATTAACACATAAGTGGTGTTGCAAACTAAGTCGTAATCCTGAGTAAAAGGTTGTACTGGCCAATAATGTATGCATCTTTGTATGTATATTGGTTTTTTCGCATACAATCTAAGAAGGCCAAACAAGAAAAGGTCTAATGGGGTCAACGTAATTTGACCCTGCCTTTGTCGCTTGTGCAGAGTATCCAGTTTGGCATTAACTGTGTGGCTCGTAACGCTGTCTTATTAGCGCCAAATGTAGTTGATGTCCAGATCATCCAATTCAGGGCAAAAGAAGTTAGTAATCATCGACCTATAGTGGTCGATGTTAACAGTGGTTGCCTGGTCATCGTCATTCTTAAAGGTACAGGAACCTACAACGCCGCTAGCCTAAAATGCATACCAAATAGTGACTTTTTCAAGATTGCTGTGGATGCTCTTTGATCTCATCTGAATTGATGTCGCCACAAATGCGGCAATTCTGTTTCAGTAAGAAATGAGCATCATTGCTCAAAATTATTTCACTCAGAGTACACACGTCGTTGTCTATGATCGTTTACCTACAGTTTCGATGTCGATTGAATTTTGTCACGAAGCAGACTGCGCCTAGTTTTGGTCACCGAAGGACCGAGTTCTTGTGAACAATACGAAATCGACTGCCTTGCATTTTATCTAACACCAGCATGTTATCTTTATTAACGCCGATTTGCCTCTTCTGAATGCTATATAACCTCCGGTATAAAAACTCCTTCACATTGCATTTAAACATTCTAGCGAAGGTGTCAGACAGTAACAATTATGGTCAATTACAGACCAATAGTGTACTATTCCTGCAGAAGGCTTGCCATGCCCAAATGAACATTGAAAATTGAAACGCCTGAGACCATAGTGTGTGCAAATTGGAGTACTATTATCGTTTCAGTTAAGAAACAAGGAATTCAAATAGTCAGAGATTTATTGCTCCACTCGAGTACAGGTTTTGCTTTACTTTTTTTCCTCTTTTTTAAATCAAAAGTAGGATATGAAATTTGCATGGCATAACATATTTAGTGGGTAGAAAATATTTCAAGCTCTTAATTAAAGTAATTGAAGCATCTGCATTCTTTCGTATTTATCCTTCAACAATCAAATAAAAAGAAAAATTTATTGAAGGATTGCTGATTCCTTCTTTTGTTTAAAAATTAAAGTACAAATACATATGTAAACATGTAAAAGACAAATAAAAAAAAATCTTCCATTAGTTGACATCACATTTTATACCCGAAAATATATTGTGTAGTAATGTTTCCGTGTTCATTGCTATAATAAAAGAATCTTTATTGTTATTCTTATGTGGTTTAGCAAATAATTTTCCCATAGCTTAAGGCTTACAATGTATTAACTGTTTACTATAAAAACCTAAAATCATACGAAATAGCCAATAAGCCATGTATACACCTATTGGCAGCATTTTGAATGGCTGTGTGTTGAATTCTTTGCGTTTCTTTTTTTTCATGTTCACGTTCATGTGATTTTATTGCAGAGACAATCTTCTTTTGTCCTTTAATTCTTCTTAATGAGTAGTGATAACTAAAATGCCAGAAGAAAAAAAAGTTTTTTGTTTCAAACAACAAAATTAAAGATCATCCTATCAACACATATGTGTATGCATGTACGTTAACTGTACATAGATTTAATTGTACTAAAATCATTTCAAACATTAATTTTCTTTATTATTCACAGAAACACAATTCCTGGGAAATTTAAAACTTCTACTTCCACTGTCACCTTGCTGTGATGGCCATTTGGTCATTTATTTTCCTATCATCGTATTGCACTTTTCCATTTTCTTTTTTTTTCAAATTCTTTCTTTTTTTGTTCTCTTTTCTTTTTTTGACATTCACACATGCTGAGTTTCTATTAATTTACATTTTATACAGCAAATGCAAAAATTTCTAAAATATCTACTACAACTGGACTTGTCATTGGGCATTTTCCCCCACAAAAAAAAAAAAAAAAAAAAAAAAAAAAAAAAAAAAAAAAAAAAAAAGAGGGAGAGAGAAGAAAAAGAAGAATTTTTTTTTGATATTGTTTCTGGAAATAACAACAGAAAATTTATACATAAAAATTGTTTTGAAACATAAAAAAAGAATTCCATGAATTGGAATATCCACATAGCTTGTAGGATGGTTTGTACAACTTGAATAAAAACGAAAATAGATGAAGAAAAAAAAAACATCATTGAATACAACCGAAACTAAATAGTCTATAAAATATGGGTTTTTTTTTGATTGTAAAACTAAAAGAACGAGATATTAATAAAACAACATATTCTTTAATTTTTTTTTTCTAATTCAGAGAAAGGAAAAAAGGTCTCATGTATATTGAATTGAATCTTATATATGAAAAAAGTACGGCTTAACAGTAGAGGCCTATTAAATAGCACTACAGAAATAATATAATCTTAAAAAGATTACTTTAATCATGAATTTCAGCTTTGATGAAGTCCTTTATTCTTTAATAAGAGCGTCTGCTTTACTTGGTTCCGCTTAAATATCGGTGTCATGATTCTCTCTGCCAATTTCGAAGACAAAGAAGCATACATAGATTATAAATAGCATAGGTAGCATAGGTCAAGACCAATTAGAATGCAATAAGGTCTCTCAGATATATTAATTTGTTTATTCTTTTTAGATCTTGGAGCTATCAAAAAGAATTTAGACGATCTTACTATTTTTTTAACTCATTTCAGTTTTTATTAATCAAGCTTTTCTTTTTCTTTTCGTCTAATCAGACGACCTATCTACTATAGTAGGTCCTGAGTAAATGGATAGTCATCAACCTCTTTGAATATTTAACGGGTTGTTGAATTGGATTTAGTGGTACAGAACATTACTAATTATGATCTATTCGTTCCAACTGATCCCTGTATAAGGTTCAAAGTTGATGTTATTTTTTCAGACAGGCAACTTCCTGGATAGATTATATTAAAGTCGAATGAAGGTTCTTAATTTTTAAAATATTCATGATGAAAAATATTTTCAGTTTCGAACTTGAATTACTCGAGCTTACACTCAATCACCTTAATTAAAACATCACACTCAATTTCCAGAACATTACTGCGGGCGTTCATCTACATTTTCCATATTTCGAAAAATTGTAATTCTTGGTCAAAATATCCAGCAAGTAGTCACTCTGACACGGTCAGACAATTTCTACTGTGCGATATTGTGCTCTATTCGACTCTAAAATACTGGACTCAATAATAGTTGCATTATTTTTTTCAACTTCACTTTTTGTAAACAAGTTCCCTTCCATGTTATAAGGACTGTTTTGTCTGTTCGGTCCTGACAAGTTGTTTATAAGTTGTGTAGATCTATGCATTAACTTTTATACCTGCTTTAGCTCAATCGATTACAATTCAAGCTATGAACTCATGTGTTTGCGTTTGTCCAATCCAGTTGATACTCAAAGAAGACACGATCAAAGCATCCTGTTTTCGGTTGCGGTGGTCCAGGACATGCACAAAATTCTCCACAAACTTCTATTAGGTTCTTTTAATTTTTGTCGAGGCAGTAAATGTATTAATAAGCAGCAATACATGTATGTTGCGGCCTTGCAGGACTTGAGCTTTATGATGTAAATCCTAAATTAATATTTGATCGCAAAGATTGACCTTCAAATCCTCCTCTTTCTTAGAAAACATATATAAAAATTATAAAAAGTTCCAATAGATTCCTGTTGTCGGATTCTTACCAGATAACTCACATGGTAAAAATCCCCTGGGTGCTCATATATACTTTTATTAGCCTTTCTTAAATGTACTGTTCGAAATACTTCTTTATTTTTCTTCAAATGCTTCTCAGACAGCATTTCCACTGCATCTTCGAATGATTGGATTCCTTAATCTGCGATTATACTTCGGTATTCACTGAATAACGAGCTTAAGGTCCGCAATTTTTACTACTTTGCAGTTACCACAGGGAAGTTATTACCAGCCCTATAATCAGGATAACTGATCTGGTATTGCGTTAAATTGTAGCTGATTTAATCATGCAAAGGACCACAGCGGATTAGAAGTACTTTCTTTTATTTTTTGCCATTTTTGAAGAGATTTTTTTTATTTAAGTATTATTGCTTTACGACTTTCGAAATCTATTTTACGATATGGAGTAGTGCAGATAATTATTTTACGTCCATTACGATGGGGATAGTAATTGAAACAATATTTAATACTTCATAAAATACAATACGAGATCCACTCCACTACTCTAATCAGCTGTGTTCTACCACAATGAGTCCCAACCTTTTATAGATTTGTCACTTATTTCCTATTCCATTAATTTATTTCGGGAATACAGAGCTGCTTCAGGAAGATTCCAGTCTTATTCATCAGTACAAATCATGTTTTTAATACGTGGCTGCCATGATGTGTTGAATGCTTTCATTTTTTCCTCCTGGCAACTAAACAGTTTACTCAACACCATTACTAATCATTTATTCAAAACTGTTTAAAGAGAAAAATTTATTCTGAATTTATTCATTGCACATGTTCGTAAGTGGTGTAAACAGTCATTTGTTTAAATTCATGTATGACTTCCATTTTAAAACGCGACCAAATAAGCACTTACAAGCCATATTTATGTAAAGAGTATGTATGTATGCAACAGGTAGCACTGTTACTAGTTAGTGCATGGTCAATCAAGCGATTGCATGCTCGTGCCTAAGCAAAACAATTATCCATTTAATAATAACAAAAACAAAAACAAAACAAAATTGAAAGTGAAGAAATTTGTTGAACTAAATGTCGGCATTGGCTATTTGCATTTGCATTTGCATTTGCATGTGCACACACACATGAAACATTTTCTTTCACTGTTTTTTTCGTAGCAACAAAGCGAACCTTTGTTTGAAAGTGCCTTTAACTGCCTTTAAATGTACTTTAAAGAAAGCAACAACAAAACATAGACAGAAAAGAGGAGGGAGTTCCATTGCGAAAATGAAAGAAAAAAACAAAACAAAACAAAACATAACAGTAAAGCAGAATACAATTGCATCGAAGAAGTGAAAACAATGTGTTCTGTTTGCAAATTATTAGCATTATTTGTCCAAGTGTTAGAGTGTTGCCACCTTCTTTTTACAGCTATTTACATTTGTAAATATTAAAACATACTCCTAACACACCCACATATGTACACTCACTTACACGTATGTATGTATGCATGTATATGGTTTGTGCAAAAATTGTTTTGGGTCTGTATTTGTTGTTTCCATTTGCACAGCAGTCAAGTCCATTTGACTCAACATTTATCACTGACAGTTGATATTTTTTTTTTGCATTTTCTTTCCTTTCTTGTTTTCTTTACTTGAATGCTAGGAAGGCCGAACTGTATTCCGTTTGTATAGTTTCTGTTAAAGTATAGACGAATGTTCAGCTTAAAATAGAACATTTTATTGAATTTGAAATAATAATTTTAATATCATTGTGGTTTTCAGAACAATTTAAGCGATAATAAAAATTTAAAAATCTTTACATGTTCTTAAAAGGACACAATAGCTGTATGCAGTAATAAAGTATTAATGAATGTTTACTGCCGAATTAAGACTACGGTTTCTAGTACTGAATCTAATGAACTTTGTCTTTCGGTCTCACTCACATTAAGCTATGACTGCTTTGTTTAACAGTCACTAGGTTTATTAGCAAATTAAAATCCCAAACTTTTATTTTCTAAGACGATGTAAACGATATTACATTCTTCAATTCTCTTAGATACTAGGTAGAGAGATTAAAGTAACTTCTCAGCTGCTTTCACCCACTGTTGAACTGATGTTCAAATGTCATTCAGGCGCTCAGCCCTTATGTTTAGAAAAAAAAGAGGATCTCAGTTCATGTGACAGCTAGCAAATCAGTTTGGAAGTAGGGTTTGAAAGCTTACACTTCGCCAAAGGAGAGATGAAAAAGACGGAAAATCTAAATTTCTGTTGTATAATTACAATAAGAAGTGGTTCGAGTTTTGTATTGGATAATACGGTGCGGCAGTGAGCATACACCCGATTAGCTACGTAATCTAAGTTGTTCAGTTAGTTGAGTAGAACTCAAAACATACTTTTTTTATTTTCTCGAACCTTCCAAACTTGTTTTATTTGACAAAAATTGTCAACTGTTAACTAACTGCACACATAGTGTAATCAGCAAATAGCCTGAGGATAGTAATTGGGCGCTAGCTGAGGATAGGATCGATTTAAGACTAAAATGTAGATTACATGGTAAGAAGAAGGAATTATCAGAACAGCGGCATTAATATACCCCCAAAAAAGTAATAAATTAATAAAAGGCGGGGAGTTACTGCAACAACAAGAGCAACAGGATTGGAAAAGACAATCAAGAGGAAGATATTTGAGGACAATGGCTATCTCTATGCAACAATAAGTACATTCTGCGTCTTTACTTCCATTTTATTACATTAATCAATCGCTGCATAGAAAACATCGATGTATTTTGTGATAAATTTATGCTTTTTTAATCTACATTACCGTTTTAGTGTTCTGTAGCACATACTAGAATGATAGGGTTGCCATCTTTGCCTTGTATCAACAATTGTTAACACCTAATTGGCCGAGTCTTGCCTTCTATGTGTAATCTAAATAATACCCAAGTTTTATTTACTTTTGACTCAGACATCAGCCTGAAGTGCGTTCTAGATGACTAGAATATCGAAGATTACTTATTCCACTTTCATTCAGTGGCTTTTAGTGACAAAAATGTAAACACAGCTCTTTGCAATATTATAGTTTGAAAATATTGAACTGGCGTGTCCAGAAGGAAGTAGATTACTTCCATGATCCTCTGTCAACAATTGTTTCTATGTTCTATGGCCTCTAATTATCCATGCATACTTGTATACTGAACAGGTTCACTCATACTTACAAGTATTTATTCATTTACTAAGATCGCTCTGTTTTATCTGTGGGCAAAGTTCTCCCTAAGGAAGCTAGTTTCCTTATTAAAAGCTGGCATAGTTTAGACAGTCAATGCAATCGGCTTCACAATCGAGCGCTGGATTTATATTCGTAAATAAATTTTTATTGTTTATCACGTAGCAATTTTTAAACATACAGCTCGTAAATGAAATAGTTTTTTTTTCTTTTCATCTCAAAAACAATTTTCTTATCAAGTTAAACCTCTACAACATATTACACAACACTAAAGGCATTCAGAGGATACCTTAATCAGAATGTTAATAACTTATAATGACGTATGCAATTTGTTCAAGCTCCTTTCCAGTTTCATTTCAATAACTGATGGCACAAATATTTGCATTCAGTTGTATTCCACACCGCCACTTATTCTCGTCTCAAATGCAGACAAACAATACGTTCATCTATCAACTGAGTTTTGTCCTTCCATCTGCTGTGTTCTGTTTGCTGATAAAACGACATACAAAATCTTTAAATCAGCTACGTGGATACATTTTTCTTTTCTTTTCGTTCTATCAAACGTTTTTCATTTTTCTTGTCAAACACCTGCGTGTTTTCCTACTTTCATAATTCATCTAACGGGTATAAAAGAAAATCTTCTAAAGCCAAAAAAAAAAACTACGTTGAAAAATAAATGGAAATTATTTTGAAGAAAAATTCTTCAAATGTCAACTGACAGCTGCTAGTAAATCTTGGCCATATTTTCTTATTATTTTCTATAAAATATTTCTCTTCGTCATATTTTTCAAGTATTCTCATGCTTTAAATGCAAATGAATTGCGTTTCAGGCGTTTGGAATATTTTCATAAGACAAGATGAAAAATTCTAGGATTTCGTGTTACTCTAGTTGAAAGTAAGAATAACTAGACAAACATTAGTTTGTTTCAAATATTTGTATACAAAATATTTTGAAAAAAAAAACAGAAAATAAAACAAAAATCTGCACTTATTGGATGAAGGCCTTAACAGCATTAAATTTTGTAAATTTCTAAGATTCACACTAAAAGATTGCAACTCTAGAGTTTTGTTAAAACGATTGGTTGGTTATTCTGGTTACAAACACAAATTTATTGAACACAAAAGCAACCTCGTATCCTAAACTTCCTTTGTGAGTGTCTACCACACAGTACCATATCCGATCGGACTAATTTTCTTAAACTTTTTTGAGTGTATATGATCGTACCCCGATTTTGGCATTACGAATTTTCGCCTTCAAATGCTCAATTTTTCCTGGTTTGTCGGCATAACACTTTTCTTTAACGGCAACCCACAGAAAATATTTCTAGTGTCAATTCACAGCTTCTTGGTAGCAAATTGGCACCACAATTTCGGCCATTAAACGGCCATCATACGTTTGACGCAATAAATCTATTGTGGCATGAGATGCCTGACAAGTTGCACAATCCTGTGGAAACCAAACATCGTTCACATCAATGCCATGAAGAGAGGGTACAAAAAACTCGTTTACCATGGTACGATAGTTGTCTCGATTGTCCGAAATGCTTGCACGGTCCTCATTTTCAACGAAATATGTGCCAATGAGGCCTCCGCTCTACAAGCCGCAACAGACAGTGACTCGTAATAAGTGCATTGGCTTCTGTAAGACCACGTGTGGGTTTTCTGAGATCCAAATATAACAATTTTACTTATAAACCTTCCCACACAGATGAAATTGAACTTCACCGAAAAGGAGATTTTTTTTTGGGCAAAATCGTCATCATCGTGCAGTTTCTCGTAAATCCCAATGCTGTTCAAGCTTACATCGATTCATTACGTTCAGTGGAGATAATATACTGAATTTTGAGATAGAATACAATGACATAAGTATTGCCAAATTCGAAATAATTAGGGATTCAAATATGAATCGATAGATGGCCCACCCTATAATTACGCCAATTGTCCTGTATAACTATCAGCAATTTAGAGCTGCAAATATCATTTTCAGGCCAACAGCCTCCCATCCAAAAAATGTCTGTTAAAAGCAATTTTAATCTACCATAGCGAGAATAGAGAGCATTCGCTTGTGACATATTTCACATCTCGTTTCTCTAGAAAAATTCTGTGACCTAAAACTCAAACAAGATTTGATTGAAAAAAAAAAACACAGGGGTATTCAGTTTGCTGCTGTGCTTTCTTACCACTTGGGCGGAGGTAATAAACTGAACTGAGGGCAGCAATACAGTACAATTATGAGACATACAGTGAGCGTCAAAAAAAAAACTGTACACTAAAAAAATATACATTAACAAATTACCGTTATTTTTATTTTAAAATTGTTTTTTTTTTTGCAAGTTTTTACAATTGAAACAAAAAAATTGCAAAAAATTTTGAAATATTATCAAATTTTTGTCGGGCACTCTCCTTAAGTGGTAAAAGTTGAGTTTGGTAGTTGTTACAATTTTATCCTTAGTTTTGTTTCTTTTGGCGCTCACTGTAAGTGAGCAAACAATCCTAATGGGAAAGCTCTCTGCTTGAAACATACTCATCAACTGGTAACGATATTATAGGTTTGCCTTGATCGAGCGAAACGTCGAATCCAACATTGCAATCTATTTCAGAACCATTTTAGTTAAGCGGTGACATTTTTAGCTGTTGCTTAAACTCATACTTTATTTTGAAAATGCACCTTTTTTATGTATTTTAAAGTTCGTCACTAAAATCTTTAAAAAAAAATCTTCATCAAAAAATCGCTGCATGTTCATAAGTCTCATTTGTATTCATTTTACTTTTTCCATTAATTTTCCAACGATATTTAACTTTTGTTTGATGGCATTTATACTTGATGGTTTAAATTATACCGCAAAACGTTGTTGCTTTTTTATTATTAAACTGTAAACCATATTAAATATGGTAAATGATTCAAAGAACCACTTCCTCATATATTGCACTGTTATGGTTATGGTGTAACGGTGTTTCCCCATTTCTTATTCCACCTCATAATACACTTCCGTTTCATTTACACGACATGCCAAGGAAACCGAAATGAAAATGAAAAAAAAAAACCAACATCAGCAAAGAAATGGAAAATTTATTTAAAATATTTGCTAATTAAATGCCTGGAATTAATTTATTGCATTTGTCATCGTTAAATATATTTTTAACCACAAGTTTTTCTTCTTTTTTTTATAATTTTGAATTTATTTTAAGACTTTGTAAGTGTAAAAGCAAGTGTAAAAGCAAGAAATTCTTAAAATATTCTCCTCTATTATGTTACGCATTTTGAATATTTATGATCATAATATACTAAAAGTAGGGGTCCTAAATAACTTATTATGGTGTGGAGTCGTGTATAAAATTAATTGTCATTGAGATTTTCTATTGAGTCAGCATTAAAACAGCTTAAGGTGGACACTTTTTGCTTTGGCGTTATTAATAACCAAAAGGAAATAAAAACTTAAGAAAGAAAGAAAGAACGGACTCGAAATGGAAAACCTTCTGCATATCATTGGGGATTATAAATTATACAAAATTTCAGATTTATTGCTTTTCATAATTTACTTAACGTGGCATAAATCGTTTTTCAAACTTATCACAGGAAAAATGTAACAAAAAATGGTTCAAAATCAGAATGTCAACCACCATAGTTTATAGCGTTAGAGGGGGACATATTTTTTTACGAGCATAACAATTGCTTATAATTAAACAGTGGAACATATGAGAAAAGATTTGTTGCTTATAGTTATACAAATTTACAGAATTTGCACCATTGAAAAAGTTCCAGCCCTAGCTTTCTCATGAAAGAACACAAAACCTTTTCTGTTGCGTAATATCTTGCCTTTTCAAACCCTCAGTTTTTGGAGTCAAATTACGTGAACTTATACCGCTTGTGATGTTTGTTGAATATTTTTTCTATTTGCCCCTATCATTCGCTACATAAATAGTTGGAAAGAAGATATATTATATCCCTTCTGTTATCACCGTCGTTGTATCTTCGTAGTAGAGAAGATATAAAAAAAAATTTCTCTTCTTAGTAGTTTTCTGGCAAGAGCAATGAGAGTAAATAAAATTGCAGTGAAAAGTGTCACAAATCTATCGTTAATACACATAACATGGATGGTATGAGAAACTAGTTTTTAATCAGAGATCAGTAATGAGTATTCAAAAGGATGAATAGATGATACTTATACGCATTCATACCTATTTTAATATCATACTCATACTAATCATATTCAAAGTTTGAAGTACTCATCATACTCATACTTAACACTACGCATGATGTTGTTGATTTCGACTCTCCATGACTCAACATAAAAAAGAATCATAAAATAAGTATGATTAGTGTAAGAACACTAGAAGGTTGTGTGTTGGCTCTGTTTGCTGTTCTGTGTTTTTGCTTATGTGTCTTTTTTCTTTTGTTGTAAATACAACAATAACCAGGACTATAAATTTTGATGAATGGTTCGAATCACTCAAATTATTTGTAGGTTTATAAGTATTTTTCTGAATTTATGAATCTGAATGAGTAGGCGTATGAATCAAACGTATTTGGAATGTTATGAGTTCGATATCAACGTTGTACTCATACCCAGTGCAACCTGTACTTATAAATCAAAGTTGTAGTGAGTAGGAATAAATCAGAGTAGTTAAATTTCAATATTTTTGATCCTTTCACACTCAAAATTTCATGAGTACATATGAGTAGCGAAAAACGCGTCATTGCTGATCTCTGGTTTGAATTTTTACTAAAAAGTTTTACTGACTAATTAAGTAAGTGTTACAGCTCTATGCTTAAATAAAGACTACAATGCGAAGGATGTTATATGCAAATGCCATAGATTTTAAAAACATATTATACATAATCCGCTTAGTCTAGTAGGTAGTTTGTTGGCTTATTAGATATGAGGCCTCGGTTCAAACCCTCGAAAATAAGAAAAATATTTCTTCGGCGTCTTCCTCTCAGCAGATTTCTGGCACAAAAAAAAAACTGAATGTAAAACTAATTGCCATTTCACAAAAATCTATAAATCGGTGTTGTTTTCAAACTGTAGGCCCCGCCCTTCGTGTATGAAATTAACACACACAACCTAAGTGATATGAGTAACTAGGTCGCAATCCTGACTAGAAGGTTGTACTGATCAACTATGTACGCATTATACGTGTAAAGTCAGACGGGATATTCATATTAAACAATGTAATTGCACAATAAAGATGCGATAAAGAAGTTTATGAAGTAATTAATTACAACTCGATTTTCTACATGCATCTTGGATCTACATCTTTTAGAATATTTCTGTTTTTTTCCAAGCCTGTTAATTTATTTGACATATTCGCATGGTTGGACGACAACAAGCCAATACAGTAGGCATAGTTGAGATTTGGTAATTGATTATCCAATTCCAAACTATTACATACCTACATACATAATGGGCCATTACAACCCTTCAGTCAGGATTACGGCCTAATTTCTCACACCACTTAATTTATACATGAGTGGCGGACCTACAATTTAAAGTCGACTCCGAACGACAGATTTTTTGAGAAACTTTTCATTGCAAATTTATTTGCTCTCAGAGTTTTTGCCAGAAATCTGCTGAAAGGATGTCGCCGAAGAAAAATTTTTCATATTTTGTTTTTGATGTCTGATCTCGTATAATATATTATAATTTCCTCCTCTATGGTCTATAAAGCTTTTGGGAGGTTAATTAATTTAACAAGAATCTACATCCTGTTTTCGTACATAATTATTTAATTTTTTAGGCATGAAATCCTTGTTTACCTAAAATAGTAAATATTTTAAGAACATGACATTTTTGCCATTTAAAATTAATAAAAAGATATTTAATTTTAATAATTTAAGTTAGTTAAACATTGCTTTAAATTATGCAAAATTATCCATTCAATTAGCATCCCGTTTATAAGTAAATCACTGCACAGACGATAATTATACGCACCACTGTACACAAAACCAAATTAAGTAAGAATATTGTATATGCTAAAAAAGTGTGTGTATGTATGTATGTGTATGTATAACTATGTTATGTTCAGTTAATAAATTACCATAAAATATTTTATGTATCAGTATGTATATTGTTTTTGGTTTTGTTGCTATAAAGTTTGGCCATCAAAAACACATTGTTTTATAAAATGAAACAAAAAAAATAAAAAAACAAAAAAAAAACCAAATAAAAAATGAAAAAATAATGAAATACAATGTAACATATTAACGCACGACTGACCTTTGGTTGGTATTTTCCCCAAAATACTCACTTATTCAGCTACATTCTGTTCTGTTCTTACCAAGACCCCCTCAATTTCCATTTATATTGCAATAAACGTATGGTTTTCTCATCATCATTTTTTTTTTTTTTTTTTTTTTTTTTTTTTTTTGATAAATGCCATAAAGACCCTTGATAATAAAAAAAGAATTGTAACAAAAACATTTGAAACGTCTCCATAGAAGGACATTTAAGTTCATACTGCTAACATCGATCATTGTTTTCCACAAAATAAAAATCAAAAACAAAAACCGTTTTAATGTATTGGTGTAATATCAAACAGAAACTGAAGAAGAAAAAAAAACCAAAACACGAAGACAAAGAATTATTGTTATTGTTAGTGTTTTTGACTTGTTTAGCTTCTTCAAATACGATGCTTATACTTCATAAAATCTCTTTCTTATATAAAGCATTTGTTTTTTTTCTTTCTTTCCTTTCCTTTTCTCTGTTTTTTTCTTTCTTTCTTTTGTTTTTGTTTGTAATATGTTTTGTTGTTATTATTGATAGGCCTCATATGGTTTCGTTGTCGCATAAATGTATTAAACCCATGTGTAGTCGTGCATATGTATACGTATACTCCATAACAGCCTCTTTAACCGCGTACGAATATTTATATTCTGAGAAATCGAAGTGAACAGAGTATAACGGTACCTTTAATCTTGAGTAAATATTAAACATTCTGTAAAGCACTTGCTCTTTTGCATTATTCATAAACATAAGAAATAATGATTATGGAGTTTTTGGGCTGCAGTTTAATTTAATGTTTCCACCACAGTCTTTAACTCTCTACTCTAACTCTACTCCCTTATGAATAGCATTTTTGTTTGTGTATACATACAACAGTTTTTACACTTGACTTGAATGGTTAATAATAAAGCATGAAATTGATTTTTTTTATTTTATTAACTAATTTTCTCTCTCTCTCTCATTCTTATTCTTAAGCAGACAACTATAACTACTTTCTCTCTCTCTCTTCTTGTTATTTTTCCAATGTTCATTCCATCGAAGAGTAATTTATATTACAAAACAAAAACAATACAACAATTCAATTTAAGCATTCGCCTCATTTAGTTTAACAGCAGAAATTGTTATTTTTGTTGCTTTTTTTTTTGTGCATGCATTTGACAAATTATTATTAGCTTCTGCAAACATGGGAGAGGAGTACATTTGTTTCCATGATTATAACACAATTTCAATCGATTTTCTGTTGTTATAGTGGATTTCTCCTCTCTTTTTTTTTCTTTTGGCTCTCTACTCTATGTGTCATGGCTTTTAATCCAAAATCAATTATGAAGTTAAATTTCGAATTATTTCTAATAATGTGTAATAAAAACAAAACATCATTGGTTCAATAACACTCTATAGAGCTTAAATAATTAAATGAAACTGATTGCATTTGACCATTTTATATAATACAGTGTACACTGAAAATAATTTAATATTTTCGTAAGATGCAACATGTTCTGATATAGCATACAGACATACATAATTTTAACCCTTCAGTAAAGATTACGACCTAGCTCCTCACACCACTTAAGTTCTGTGTATTAGTTTCATACACAAGTGGTGGGTCCTACAGTTTAAAGTCATCTCCGAGCGACAGAGTTTTGAGAAACTTTTCATGGCAATTTTATTTACTCTCAGAATTGCAAGCAGAAATTGCAGAGAAGGGTCGCCTAAGAAATATTTGTTCATATTTCGTCTCATTCGAAACGGCATGTCTGACATGGTGTTTAAACCGTGGCGTCACGTCTGATAAGCCCAACACACTAACTACTAGTATACGGCCAATGCAGAATTTTTTTCCTATATTATCTTCGAGTCAAACTCATACGACCCGAGTATTCGACTGACAACCTGTCTGCCGAGTAGTATTGCTATATCACTCTGTCCAAGTTGAATTGAGCGTAGTTTTCGTTGGCGTATACTTTAGAAATATCAGTGAGTGAAAAAGCTAACTAAATACCATCATACGATTAAAATCATTTTATACTCTAATATATACTAATCTTAAAAGCTTCCTCAGAATTATTTACGACTAGATAGTAAGCATGAGAGTATTAAAGCTATTTTATTAAATTTGTTCATTCTATACTTATCAGATTTTTTAGGACATCACATCATACTCAAAGCATTTCCTCCATATGCTTATTATTTTACAAGTTTAACAGATCCTATAATAACAGCATTTTTTGCCGTTGCTTAAAAAGAATATCCTCTTGAGTTTTGTCAAAGTTAACAACTTCTCTCATTGAAATTTATTTTTCAAAAGATTTCTCGATACCTATGATGTTTTTGCTAATAATACTCTACCTAGGAAGTTAGGAGTTCATCTGGTATACAAAACACATGCAAAAAAATTTTCCCATTGTAGTTTAGTACTTTGTCCACTACACCAAGCCACATAATAGGTATTCTATTAGGGAAAAGCATTTCTTAAATTGTCATCAATACCTTTCCCTATCACAGAAAGCATTTGATTTACATCGGTTACGAGTATCGTCATTCTCCGTGAAATGCCTTCAGCTTTCACGGCAACATCTTTAACTTATTTACCGCCTTCTT
>QOCX01000609.1:0-14296 GCA_005959815.1 Sarcophaga bullata | reverse complement strand
GGCAGATTACACCAGATGGATAGGGTTTGCCAACAAGGATGTTCCCGAGCTTTAACAGTTAATGACGGCTTATTGAGGCTACATTCTGTCAAATTAATTGACTTTTATTCAGTCTATTATGCCAAGTCTCGATGATAACGTCTAACAATACGTGCAAATAATAAATTGTTTCAACAAAATGGGTATTCTGTACCACGCACTTTCATCAAAAAAAAAAAAATATCTCCAACGATGGGTCCCATTCCATGAAACTGGGTACGTGAGGAAATAAAATTATCGGATTTGGGACGAAAAAGCCACTGCTTGTGAAGGATTTTTTGCTAGTGAAATCATCGTTTCAAATATCGTTGAGAGCAACATTGACCAGGTCATCACTGTGGTGTGTACTGTAGGTCGATGATTACCAACTTCTTTGGAATTGAATTGGATAACCCGAACACCAATGATGATTGGTTTCAACATGCTACATTACATATACACTGTGATAGTGATTTGATAGAGGTGATTTAAACTGGCCACCAAAATCATTCGAATTTATTTTTGTGGGGTTTTTTTAAGCCACAGGTTGTTGGCAATAATTCAGACGCCACTGCAGTGTTCAAGGCCAACATATCATATGCCGCCAATTAAATTCTATTTGATTTCGAATGCATTCCACACAGAGAACATCTGCTTCTCTTGCTCTTTTTATTGTTGTTTTATTTAAATTTAAAAATAGGAAACTCTTAATGAAAGACCCTATATATGATCTTTACGGTTTCTTCTTATATTGTATGAGAGTAGGTCCTAGCATTTTCATTTGATAGTCCTTTCAAATTAAATTCATTTTAAGTAATCCTCTCTTTGACTATTCGCACATGCATTGCTTTGAATCTATACGGTGTGAGTATAATACATCATGATAATTCTCTTTATTGTCATTAAAATTTGTGATTTAAACAGATTTAGCGTTTTAGTTTACATTTTTTTATAACCACAAGGCAATTAATAACAACACAATCAAAACCGATTGTTTATTTTCTCTTCATAGAGCACATCATTACACTCTGAACTCATTTGAATTCACATTAAAAACGAGAAATGACAAATTCAAAGTAAATGCTTACAAAAGCAAAACAATTTTTCTGCGAATAACATCAAAAAGATGTTTGCATCATACACTAAACAATATGAAAGCTAATGTCACTTCCCCAAGGATAATAATTTTCGATATTAAACGTCTAAAATTCAGTGACACTCGCTTACAATTCCATTTAATGCTTTGAGCATTACATATACATACGTGCGAACATACACATGTAAACACAAATACACTCATACAGTTGAACATTTAAGGCAAATATAGTTTAGCTTTTGAAATTTCAACGATATTAGCATTCCACCAATACCAGTCTAAGCCAGCTATCAATCCAAGGCAAACAAACATTTTCATGCATTTCGTTAGAAACTCAAAACAGCCAGCACTATCTAATCATTAAAAAGGAAAATTATGCAAACAATTCAGATCAGCCATTGAAATTTCAGAAAAAAAAATAGCAAAAAAAAAAAAAGAAAAAACGAAACTACACAGGAATGATTATGTAAATGTGATGCAATGCAATGTAGTGCAGCCAAATAGAGTCAAAAAAAACAGAAAAAAAGAAAGGATTAGAAATTCCAAAACAGCATTCCATTAAAGCTTTTTTTTTATTAACCAGCATTTGAAATCATGCCTCATGAATCATGAAAACAGAAACATGCATTTTCAATTTCAATGCCTAAAATATTTATGAACTTTCAAAGTGCAAATCTATGTGATTGGATTTGGAGAAAAAAAAAACTAAACAAACTAAATAACTACGAATGGCTTCTACATGGTTCATTAAGGCAGTTGCAGTGATCGCGGAATACATGCCAGTTAATATCACAACTTTTTCGGTTAATGTTTCCTAAAAAAAAATTTTTTTTTAAAGTAACATAAAAAATTAAAAACAAAAACAACATAAAAACTATGTAAGTAAAGTGTTCGACATCCAAGGCAACACAGTGTATCAGTTCTCATTCCTATGTTATTTCACATTCCTATGTTATTTTCATAGAGTATTACCAGTGCCTCTAAGTGCGTTAATCAGCAGAATTTTCAAGAATTTTACATTGGAGTCGACAGTTAAAACGAGCATTTTGAGGGCAAATAAGGAGCTTATTTTTCTATATTTTTCCATTGAAAATTCAAATCAATCATGTCAGTTTTATAATCTTTAATGTCAAAAAAAATTTTTTTTTAAGAAATTCTCACCGATTTAAAGTGACTGATCGTAGGCAAAAGCAGGACAACAACCTCACCCTGAGCCATGCAGCCGGACGATTGCTTAACAGAAAGGTTAACATACATACATACATACATACATACATACATACATACATTAATACATACATACATACATACATAATTGGTCATTACAATCCTTCAGTCAGTATTGCGACCTAGTTTCCAAAACCACTTAGTTGTGTGTGTTAATTTTATGCATGAGTGGCGGCACCAACAGTTTAAAAATGATTCAGATTTTCGAGAAACTTTTCATGGAAATTTTATTTAATCTCAGAGTTTTTGTCAGAAATCTGCTGAGAGACAGTCGCTGAAGAAATTTTGTATCATATTTCGTTTTGTTGAAAATCTTGAACCGTGTCCTCACATCTAATAAGCTAACACATTGCCTGCTAGACTACGGCCACTACGACGGTTTATGCAAATCAGAATTGCTGCGAAGGGCTTTACATTGTCTAACAAAATTAACCAAATAATGAAGAGATCCTAGATACAGATTACACAACAGACGCATAAGAACTGTTTTATTAAACTTCATTATTGTCATTTCAAATGGCCTGGCATTGTTTAGCAAAAGTATTCATAATGGGCAAAAATCTCTCAACATAACCACTGAAGCTTCAAAGAAATCCTTATCATTGTAAATGATTTGGAAATGTCCTGATGAAACACCACTCCTCTTTTGCTGTCTACGTCTGTTCAATGTCATCAATACATATCCAGCTTAAAAGTTTGGTAGTAAAGAAGCAGCTTATAGTAGAGTAGATAAAATTATATTTTATTACGTGTACCATTTCCTTTATCTGGATACGCAGAAACATTGTTGGCAGTAAAATATTCGAAGAACATAATGAATATGTAATCTGTCACCTCTAAGTCTGGCATCTTTAGATTTATTTATCTCAGAGATCAAGATGAAAGTCTATAGAATTTTCTGTGCGAGTTTATAGAACAATTGAAGTTCCAACATCTCTAGTAATATTTTAAGTACCCCCTGGACGGTATGATGGAGATATAATACATCTTAAGATCTCCTACCACTATGTTTCCAAACTCACAGCTTCTGGCTAATCGTTAGGCAAACTATGAAAATGTATTTAACCTTTAATCATTACTGTAGAAGCAACAGCACGACTTCTGCGAAGAAGGCAATTATTTATCTGTTTATGAATATTCTGGTCTAGCAGTCAGACAAATAAGGTTCTTTGTTCTTTTCAATCTATTTTATAAACAACTACAGTAACTGAAGTTACCTTACCCACTATTTGCACCGTTAGTTCACCATATGTGTTTCTAAGGCTAACTGTAATTGGTAATATTTCCGACTAACCACCCAACAAACCTCACCTCTTCGGCCAAAAACCCTTAAAAATTGCCATGATAAGTTTCTCAAAATCAATCGTTCAGTGTCGATTCTAAACTGTACAAAATTACAACATGGGTGGTGGGAGAAGCTAATTGAAGTTTTGATTAAAATTTTAAAATGATCAATTAAGTAAGTAATATATAATAAACACAAGACTGGCAAATTAAATTTTCTAATTCAATTCATAATGTCTATACCTGAGCATTATTCGCGGCCGAATGGGCAGTCCGCATGTTGTTGTGTAGCAAAGAACAGAACCAGAACTTTGTGTTAAAAATTTTCTCATTTTTAAGATGCTTATCACACCATTCCTAGAGGCCAAATATTATTGTTCTTTAAGAGTTTAAATGAAATGAAGAGCACTAATATACATTAATCATACAAAACATAATTATTAAATTATTAAAATTATTAAATTTAGAAGCGAAAACGAATACTTTCGAAAAACTATGAATTACAATCTCATGACCTGCCCTAATGCTCCACAGTACGTACATATTTGTGCCACAAATAGTACTTTTCAAATTTTGATTAATAATGATAATAAATGCCAATAAATGTGAAACTTGAAACATATTTTTAAAAATTTTTAAAAAAATTTAAATGCAAAACATTGTTCATTTTCTCTCTCTCTCTCCCTCTCTCTCTCTCTCTCTTTCTCTTTCTCTCTCTCTCTCTCTCTCTCTCTCTCCTTCTCTCTAAATAATTTCAATAAGAACATTATTTGTGTATATTTAATATGACCCCCTGTACGTATGAGTGTTATAGGCTTAGATAAACATGTTTCATGTGATATCACTCATACGTCACGTGTCACAATTATATGAAGATTAATCGAGATTGTTTATTTATTATTATAATTATTTTTACTTATTTATATAAATTTCTAATAAAAATAAACTTTTTTTGCAAAAACGTATGCCAAAACTAAATACAAATCAATTATCAATGAATAAACAAGTTGCCACTTATGCAAACTAATGGAACAGAACAGAACAGAACAGAGCAGAATAAATAAAGAAAGATTTAAAATATGCAAAATTGATTTAATTAAATAATATTATTGCAACATGAATATGAATACGTACATATTTATGCAACCTTAGAGTAGGTTATAATAGAATACGTATTTAAAATGTTTGAAATTCATTTCAGAAATAATCTTAGAATCACTTTGTCGATAAACGGCATTCAATTTGAAATATTTTCTATTATGCAGACATGTTACTTTAATTATTTTTTGTGGTGCTTTTAAAATGTTTATTATTCCCAAAAAGGGTAAAGTTTAATAATTCTAATGAAATTGTTTATTTTAGTCTTTTTCTTGTTAATTCTCATGCGAGTATGAGCAGAACAGAATGTAAAATTTATGTAAACTTTTGAATCAATTAAAATTTATACATATTGATTAATGCATTATATGAACAGACAAAACTATCTTTAATTGCATGTTTTATTTCCTTTATCTGGATATCACAATACAAACATAGTGTTGGAAGTGAAATACTTAAAGGAACTTGCTGAGTCCGTGCAATCTGTTACCTCCAATTCCGGCATCTTTTGTTCTATTTATCTCAGAGATCAGGGTGAAAGTCTATAGGATTTTCTGTGTAAGTTTATAGAACACTTGGAGTTCCAACAGCTACAGTAATATTTCAAGAACCCTCCGAACTCGGTATGACAGAGACAGAACACAGAAATATCTGAAGGTGTCTCACCACTCTATTACCAAACTCTCAGCTGTATATTCAGGTTATTCTCCAATTAAATGCAAATTATGGAAATGTATTTATCAATTAATCCTCACAGTAGAAGCAACAGGAAGACTTCTGCATAATGCTACATTTTTGAGTTTCTGTATTTATAATTTCAAATTACACTGTCTGTATAATCTCTTCTGTATATCATATTGAATGTTTTGCATTCAAAATATTAAAAACTTTCAACAAATATTTCTTCGGAATTAATTCAAAGAGTTTCAACAAATATTTGATAATTAAAATCTTAGTTTTGTTAGCAAATAATAATAATAATGATGATGGCAATGATATTCATGTGGAAATTCTATAAATTTAAAATTAATTTGGTGTTAAAATGATAAACTATCCTTAGCAGCCCACATTAAGTTATAAAACACCATATAAATTAACAGGAAATAAATTCAAATAAAAGGATTTTATGCTTACAGGCATTATTTCTTTTTGCCTGGCAACATATTGTTAAACGAGAGATAGTAAGTTCCATTATTTGTCTTAATTTAATTAATTTATTTTTGTTTATCCAAAATAGTTTATTATTCAAGCAAATGCAAAAAAGAAAATTCAATTTAATAGATTTTATTAACAATTCACTAACATCCATTATTAATTTAATCTTATTGAAATATAAACAAAAAGATATTTATTATGTTGACATGTATTAATTGGTTAAAAGACATTTTAATTAAACAGGTATTAATTAAACAAATTATAATTTTTAAAAGATATTTTAAAATATCTTGAAGACATTTTATTTTAAATTCAATGTGTTTTTCCAAAGACACATTCAATAAAAGTAACATAAAACAGTTAAAATAGATACAAATTCCTGATTAAAAACAAAAATATAGCATGATATATTATTTATTAATGTGTCCTTTAAATATGTTCAACTCCATACTTAGCTAGAAAGTCCATTGGCATTGCACAACGATCATGTGTATTTAACACCTTACTTGTTAATTTCATGTGACTTGATTTATTGCATTTGGAAGCAAGTTCAACAAGAACTTAACCTAAGAAATCGATTGCTGGCTAACTGCCTTCTTCTTAGCCGTTCCCTAGAGGAACCCAGTACACTCTATGATTTAGAAGCTGCATATTTCTTTAAAGAAAAAGGTATCCATTGTGGTATACATCTGAGTCAATAACATTTGCCATCGATCAGACGTCTGTGAAAATATTGTTACGTTTTTACCTTTTAAAAACGTTTAAATATGAGCTCGTAGATTGCAAATAAAAATAAAAATAAATTTGCGTTTAATTTTAATTAAATTCTTAATTAATCACTCAACTTTTGTGTGCCACTGTTCACAACTGATTCTAACAACAACAATTGCTTTCTTTGTTATTCCTTTGTTTATGCCTTTGCGATAAACAATAACAATTATTACACAATTGTTTGTAGATCTTTGTAACGTAGCCTTCAAACCACGATTGGTTTACTTCACACAACAAACGCGTCTTCACACAAGACTGACTGAACTTCTACTCCGACTTCTCATGCTTTGCCTTGCCTTTTATATAGCGATGAAATTACCATAAATATAAACAACGATGTTTACATTTATTTATGCTTTCATGTTTGTTGTTTTTGTATCTTGTTTACGTTCGTCCTTACAGCGTTATTGTTGCTTTTCGTTTACTTGTTTATCCATTTTTCGTTGTAATGATGTTGTTGTTTTATTCTTCTTTATTTGTCAATCAAGCAAATAAGTCCATTGTTTTTGTTTTTGTAGCTTTTGTTTAACATTTTAATGTTAAACGAAGTTACACCATTTCCATTTTCGTAACAATATATTGTGTTGTTGTATCGAATGTTGTACTAAGAAACTTTGCTCAATAAGTCCTAATATTTCTTAAGACGTTGCCTAATCTTTCTATGATGATTGTCATTGATTTTAAGCGATATAGTGTGTGGCTTAAAATCTTTATTCATGCATATTTTATTTGGAGAAGTATTGAAGCTATTTAATGCTGAAATTCGTAAGTCAAATTAGCAAATAGGGTCGGCCATCAATCGGTTTAAATTTGAACCACCTTTTATTGTGAATCTAGCAATACTTATGTCATTCTATTTTTGTCACTAAAATTCAGTATTCATTATCTCCACTGACCGCAAAGAATCGATTTACGCCTACGCAACGTTGGGATTTATTGGACCGACGAGAAACTAAACCTTGATATCGATTTTGCTAAAAAGAAATCATCTTTCCGACTGAAGCTTATTTTCATCTTGATGGGTACGTTAGTAAGCAAAATTTCCGTATTTAGTGCTCGGAAAACCCACAAGTCGTCTTACAGAAGTCAATACACTCATTACGAGTGACTGTGTGGATGAGGACCAGAGACTTTATTGGCCAATATTTTTTTGAAAATGAGGACAGACCATTGCTACCAATGCACCATGATACCGCCAGAGTACTCGCTCTTCATGGTATTGATGTAAACGATGTTTGGTTTAAATAGGATGGTTCAACTTGTCACACATCTTATGCCACAGTCGATTTATTGCATCAAAAGTTTGATGGCCGTTTAATTATTCGAAATTGTGATGTCAATTGGTCTCTAAGAAGCTACTATTTTCTGTGGGGTCTCATTAAAGAATAGTGTTATGCCTACAAACCAGAGATAATAAAGCATTTGAAGGGGAATATTCGTGATGCCATTATCGAAATATAAACCAATTAATACGAAAATGTGCATGAAAATTGGTCCAATCGAATGAAATAATATTCCTTTTCTAACTGGAACAAAAAAAAATCAATTTTTTAAATTCAAACTTTTAAGTTTCTTTCTCTAAAGATTGATAAAAACATTGTTCGGATCAATAAAATATTTATTTGACCTGTAATGTTTGTTTTTCAAATGTTTTGTACAAACTCCCTTTTTTTGCATTAGTTTAGTCACATACAAAGTGCTGCATCCATTAATTCTACCCGCTACAAAATTATTCGAAGGTGAACTTGTGTGCGCATTTTCTTTAAGACTGTTCAGATCATTTTTTAGAAGAAAATATTTAAAAACCATTTTCAGATACAAAGAATACACATTTAAATGCAAATAGAAATCGAAATTTTAATACAACTCCCATACACATATGTATGTAGACAACTCATTGCAAAAGACTGTTGCATTTGATGCTTTAAGCTGCTTATAATGAGTGTAAAATCTATTTGGCCCAACGTAACGTAGTTGAAATGGATGGAGATTAGAATGTCACATACAAAAACCGCGCCCAAATAGGATATAGAATCGTACAAATGTATGCAGATTTAATGATTCTTATTCTTATATTTGTACTGCTGGTTTGTACTTACATACTTACATAGATTATAAGAGGAAGTACTAACAGTGTAACAATAAAAGTGAAATGTTTACAAAATTTCTATCGTACAAAACCTAGACTTAAACGTTTTCCGTAACATATTATAAAATCAATTTTTGAGGTCATGACTAGGAAAGTTGTAATGAATCATTTCAAGCATTTAACTTCTAGAACAGGCCATTGAAAAACCTATCTTACCTTATGATTCGTTTGGGTAAAATCACCTTAATAATCGACATTGAAGAGTTTCATAACAATTCACTTATAGTTTCTTTTGTTTTGCTCTTTACTATACGCATTCGATACAAAAAAAAAAAAAAACACAGTGGTGGCGGTAATAATAAGAACACAGAAAAATTTTAACATTCCCGCCCTTCATTATAACAACCACCAAACAAAGTCATTTTACCAAATTCAAAACAATTGTAATAAACTTCCCAGCAAATAGAATATCAAGCTTCTAAGATTTAATTGCCCTTTTTTGTTTATCCCCGGTCAGACATCAAAAACGAAATATGAAAAAAAAATATTTCTTCGGCGACTTCCTCTCAGCAGATTTCTGGCAAACACTCTGAGAGTAAATAAAATTGCCATGAAAAGTTTCTCAAACAATCTGTCCTTCGGAGTCGACTTTAAACTGTACGTTCCATCACTCATGTATAAAATTAACACACACAACATAAGTGGTGTGAGATGCTAGGCCGTAATCCTGACTGAAGGATTGTAATGGCCAATTAGGTATGTTTTTGTTTATTTTTAGGCTGCAAAGAGACTGAAAAGAAATATAAGGCACGGATTGTGTCATTGTCTTCATAAACTGTCAATTCAATGGCATTTCTTTCATTACCAAATAGAAACTGATGTTGATACTGGCGGATGGCGTTACACATGATTTTCCATGTAACTCGAATGCCTCGTTTTGCAGTTTCTGTTTGCTGATGTAGCCAGGTAAGCTACAGTCTTATCCCATAGTATATTTGCTGACAAGAACAATTTTTCGTGGACCGATAAGTCCAGCTTCCTTTAGTTTTTTGTTTTAAAGTGAGACTTTAAACAAAATCTTCTCCTGTTCCAAACTATCTTCCCTAGCCTCTGCAGGTTTATTTAAAAAAAGTTGTTACTATTATTTATTCCATATTGTACACCCGCAAAAATTATCAGCTACACACTTAATTACATATACAGGCACACAGACATTTAATTTTCGTAAAATGAATTCCTTAAACATACAATTTATAAAATTATATGAAAATTACCCAACTCTAGCCTCTCCTTTTCTACACCACACACACGCACAAACATTTTAACACAAATTAAATATTCATGTTTATGTGTGAGAGTATTTACAGAAAACAGTTTTCATTTATAGAGAGAGTGAGAGAAAGAGAGATGAAATGTTTTCTCTTAATAAAACTTTGTCAAGCATGTAAGAACATAAATGTATAAGTATTCCTCTCATTCGCATAAAACTGTTAGAGTATGTGTAGGTAGTAAGTATGCAATAAAATGTCTGTTAAGCTTATCATACAGTGATTATTGCCATACAAGTAAATTCTACATGTATTCGTACATGTATTTATGTAACATTGTATTGTATTTGTATTGTATTGTATATATGTATGTATTTAATAATGTTTATAAATGTACAATATATGTAACAATACAACAATTACGTATGTGTATTTGTGTGCATAATTATCATCATCATTTTCGCAGAGGAATTTTTGCAAAAATCTTCATTTTCTGATAATTATTGTTGCTGTTGTTGTTATTACATTGCCTTAAGTAGCAATATATGTAAACATTTTGAGTGTAAATTTGTCTTTATAAGCATTTCTTCTCTATATACATCTGTGTGTGTGTGTATAGTGTTCTAATTGATGTTCCATTACAATTTCTGTCATGTTTTCTTAACATATTAGTGTCAAGCTGTTTACGATAGATGGTACAGAATTTTGTTACTGAGACAATTCCTCTTTTTAGTCTGTTACTTGTGTATTTATGTTGTAAACTTATTCTATTTTATTTTATTTTGTTATTTCTTTTTCTATTTTTGTTTCTTTTTGATAGCCCTTGGCAAATTTCATGCCTAGAAAAAGGCAACAGATTTTTATGATTCGTTAATGTTGTTCTATGTTGTTTGTCTGTTCATTAGAAGATAATCCAAAAAATTTCTGACAATTTCAAAAAAATTGTCAGCCTAGAACAAGCAACAAATCAAAAACCGTTAATTCATTATCATTTACAGCAACAAACGATAGAAAAAACATCATGATTATTATCATAAGCATAGTGGATAATGACAACAATTATTTACGACTACATCCTTATTTGGATTTCCCTTTTATCCCTTCTTTCTTTTTTTATTTTTCGTTTTTCATGAGCCATTTAATTAAGCACATTCCATTTCACAATTCTTGGTGTACTTAAAGCACAGGCATTGAAATAAAGATTATTTTTAAGGTAATCTTTGTAGGGATTTGCTATAAAGATTCAAATGGGAGAGCTGCATATGATTCGAGCAAATGTTGTATAATTTTAGCTCTAAAGAGTAAGCAAAGGAATACTTTGCTTTTTTTTGCATTTCATGTGTATGCACGAATCGTTTATTTATTTATTTTCAAATCGACATTATTATCATGATTACCCTTCATAAATCTTATTACAGCAGAAGGCTTAATATAATACTTCATGAAAGGTATTGTTTTCATAAGCAGCTGATCTACTAGAAATTTAGGCGCTTCATAACAAAAAGGCTCAAATAGTGAAAAAATTAGTTTGAGAAAAAATTGTTTGAAAAATATTGTCAGAACAAAATAGTCAAAAAAAAAAATTGTAAGAATGATATTTCAGAAAAATATTGACAGAAAGAGTTTTTAAAAAAAATATCAACAAAATTGTCAGAGAAAAATTGTCAGGAAAAAATTTTAAATTGTCAGAAATAATTGTAAGAAAAATATTGTTAGAAAAATATTGTCAGAAAATGATTGACAGAAAAAATTTTCAAAAAATTGTCGCAAAAAATTGTCAGAAAAAATTAAAACAAAATTTTTAGTAAAACATTATAGGAAAAATATTTTCGGAGCAAAATAGTCAAAGAAAATGTAAGAAAATATCAGAAACATATTGACAGAAAAACATTATCAGAAAAAAATTGTCAGAACAAAATTGTCAGGAAAAATTTAATAAAATTGTCAGAAAAAAATTGTCAGGAAAAATTTAATAAAATTGTCAGAAAATTTTTGTCGGGAAAAAATTGTAAAAAATTGTCAGAAAAAAATTTCAGAAACAATTGTCCGAAAAAAATTTTAGAAAAATGTTGCCAGAAAAAGATTGTCGGAAAAAATTTTACAAAAAAAATATCAGAAAAATTGTCAGTAAAAAATTGTCAGAAAAAAATTTACAGGAAAAAAAGTAAAAACAAATTGTCAGAAAACAATTGTCAAAAAATTTGTCAAAACACGTTGCCAGACTGTCAAAAAAAATTCTCAGAAAAATTCTCAGACTTTCTCATGTGGTTGGCTAACTAGTCCAGCAAGATTCGCTGTTCTGAAGAGATTGTTCAAAATCTTATCCGCTAATGATTTAGGATAGGATGAAATAAATTTGCCAAACTATATGAATCGTCCGGCGCATCATCCGTCATAGATATTGTGTACGTCTTAACGACATCTAATTGGAATTTCTCTGAAATACAAAACAAATCTTAACAAATAACAGTTTGTTATTGACAAAATAATGCAAAAATACACTTCATTGTTGGGTCACAGCAAAGATAGGTTGCTAGCAAGAATTTAAAATGGACTTTGCGTCCATCACTGTTCAACACTGGAAGAGATTGAATACCCTGAGTAGAAGATTCTGAAATTATTAAAAAAGGGCGATTAGGATAGTGAAGCACCCTTCAAAGTTAAAGTTTAATCATTCCACTGTTGAGTTATTCGAATTTATTTTTGTAAGGAAAATTCTAAAAATAAATTCGTTTCAAAGATACTCCAGCCTAGCTTATATGCACAAAAATTTAACGGCCATCAGATTCTCATGATTATGTTTAATCATGATTTTTCGTAAAACATTAAACTAAAGTTAGAGTAAATGATACTGATTTAGATTGACTTTCATTTACAATTCTGGCAGGCATTTAATGAAATTCATACACTGGCTGTATATGTATGTATAACCACTTATGCCGGCAAACGAACGTAAGAATGATTCAGTAATTCAGGTTCTGTTTTTATTTATTTTCACATTTGACGGCTTTTGGTTTATTCATTTCGTTCGTTTATTTGCTAAAGAGTGATTTGTCGGTTGTAATCTTGTCTTGAAATTATTTTCCATTCAATGATATTCGAGGTACAACCAATCATCCCTTTTCTGCCGTTGATTAATGACTGTAAATAAATCAAAGCCTGGTAAATTTTACATGCAAAGACAAAGAGAGCATGCATGTATGGCAACACTTAAGTCTCAAATGGAAATTCTTAAAATCAAAAACAAAAATCAAAAAAATAATACTTCGACTGGTTCTGTGTACATTGAGGCTGTAGTGTAGTTAGAACAAGTATTATATTTTTGCATTAGATTTGATTTGTTTTTTATTTTTCTTAAGCTTTTTGCTTACCTTTTACTGGTTTTACCTGTCCTTTATTTGATAAATTTCTTTAAATTACCAACATAATGCCTCGAAATCTTTCTTTCATTATTTATTTCCTCCATGGGGTTGTACTTCCATACTGGGGGGGAATATAACCATTTAGTCTTCAATCGATTTATATTGTAGCACTCATTTAATATTTATGTGCCAGGCTAACTGAGATTTGACTTTGTTAACCTTTCCTTAAATAATTCGTATGCAAATGTTGAATACTTATCGTTGCTATTGCCAAGAATATGTGAGATTTTGTTAAATTAACTTTTTGCAAAAGAAAAAAACCGAAAATCGAAAATAAAAAACTCAAATCATTTGAAAGATGAAAAAAAGAGATTTTTATGGGATTGCCAATAAGTTTTATTATACCATAAATGAATTTGAAAGCAATATTTCTGATTTGATATCAAAGATGTACAACCAAGAAATTGTTTAAATTAACAGATAAAACGAAATGAAAAAAAACTATAAATTTAAAAAATTATAAATAAATTAAGAAAATAAATTCAATTTTTGGCAGGTAGAACAAAAAAATTTTTTAATAAAATTATTTTTTTTATAAGTTGCTGAATATTCTTTTGGCATCCAATTTAATTAAATTCAGTAAACCTGAGCACAATAGAAATCATAATTTATATTCAGTGTGGGACTTAAATACCAAGAAATTATTGTTTATAAGTTATTAATAGCACCTATAACAAAAGGAATTCTACTTAAATTCAATTCTATGGGAGAATTATTTCCTAGAAATACAAAAATAACAAGAGGGCAAAAGAAAGAAAAAGAATTAATCTAATACTATACTATACTATATTATACTATAATATACTATACTATACTATACTATGCAATACTATACTATACTATATACTATACTATGCAATACTATACT
>QOCX01000608.1:90991-113140 GCA_005959815.1 Sarcophaga bullata | reverse complement strand
CAAGTAAATATTTAAAAAAAAATTAAGAAGAAAATAATAAGAAAATATTATAAGAATTCTATTGTAAACAATTTGAAAAATTCCTTTGTTATGCATGTTTTACTACCACCACATACAAATACAAATACACATACACATACACCTGCATAAACTTATGCATATGCATGGAATATGCAAAAAACATTTTGTGTGAGACTGTGTGTTGGTGTCGTCTCATTGCTCTATTCATAACAATGACACGAGAAATAATAAAAAAAGAAAGAAAAAACATAGAAAGCACAAGAAGAAAAAAAAACGTTGAATTACAAAACAATTTAAAGGGAAGTGAAAATTAAACAAAAAAAATATTTAAAAAAAAAGAGAGAGATAGAGAGAGAGGGAGGAGAGAGAAGAAATAAAACATTTGAGTGATGACTTATGATGACTCAGGGTGTTTTCTTTACAATTGTTTGCTTTTTTGTTGTTGTTGTTGTTTTAAATTTAATAGAGACATTTTCCATACATGCATGCAAATAGTATGAGCATGGGTATGAGTGTGTATCAGTGTGATAGTCTTTTTTACTCTCTTTTCGTTTTATTTTATTTTTTTTTTTAATTCTAATGTATGTCAGTTATCATCTGTTTTTGAAGTCATTGCTTATGTTGTTGTTGTTGTTGTTAACATTCTGTGTTGAGAATCATATTTTGTAAGTCAATGTTACAACAGGAAATTGTAGCATTACCACTACCATTACATTTAACATAAACATCAACACAACACAATGATGTCAAACTTTTGCCAACTTAAACAATGAAATAAAATCTAAAACACATGCACCTCTTACCCACACATACATATGTATTTACACACACATAGAAAAGAGGAACAAAACAATATTTTTTTTCTTGAAAAATATGTAAATCTTAACAAATTGTTTTTGTTTCATTTTTCTTTTTCTCTTAAAATACGCTTGTTGATGAAGATTTATGCAAGAAACATAAGTTTTCAAAAATTTAAATATTTCCACTAACTGTAGGGAGAAAATAGTAGGGTAGGTGTAGCCTAAAAAAAATTATTCAAATTTATAAAATTTAAGCAGAAAACCGAAAACGTTAAGTCATTCCCGTTGTGCACATGCAGTAGTATAAGTATCTGTCATCGTTATCACGTAAGAATCTCTCTAAAGGTCTCGGTGATTTTAATCAAGGTAATTGTGCTATAGGGAGAAGAGTAAATTTTTTAGGATTTACAGATCGCTCTATAGGATATCACCGCGAAACACAGTTGTTCTGTATCCAACAATCTCATAGCCAGGAGACTGCATGTAATCAGGGTCAGGTTAAGAGCTAGGTCACCATATTAAGGTAAAGAATTTATTTTCCCGAATAAGCTAGTGAAGCATAAAGTCTGCCTAAAATGAACTGTGGGCCAACTCATTGTATTAAATAGTCTTTACAAAAGCTGGACAGGGACACATGAGTTGAGCCGAAAGCGATCTTTGGGGAGCTAACATGGAGGAGGCCTGTATGCATTAAACAACACAGAATTCCTTCAGTATCCTCACTAAAAAGTAAAGAAAAAACAATTTCAAATTTTTCTCCACTTTTCATAACGAACACACCTAATAATATAATTCACACATACAGAGAATGACTTCTTACATCCATATGCATGAATTTATATAAAAATATTGTGTGTTAAATGTGTATTTGTGTGTGTGTTTGTGTGTGTGTGTCTTAAGCTTATGAATATGCATAAAGGGTTTAGAAACAATGTAAAGAGAAAAAAAATTGAAATAAAAAATAGAAGACTTCACTCATATAAAGAAAATAAACGCTGACGCCAAAATAGAAAACGAACGGAAAGACAAGGAAACGAAAGGAAAGGAAGGGAAAGGTGAAGATTTATTTGGGTCATAAGGTAAAAACAACACATTCATTCATTTCATTGCTTCCATTTCATTTGCTTTGCATAGCTTTGCATTGCTTTGCACTTTTGACTAAGGCTTGACAAAGGAATCAAGAAATGTTTTATAAAAATAAAAACAACAACAAAACAAATGAAATGAAAAATCATTTCAAATTTGTATGTAAGTCTGACAAAAATTTATTTTTTTTTTTTTTTTTGTTTTTACTTTTGCTGGCTTGGCTGACTATTTATTTAAGATAGAAATTTAATTTAATCCGTTTTAAAAATAATTTCAAATAAAAAAAATGTTTGTCTGCCTGTGTGTTGTTTGTTGGCTTTTGAAAAACTAGGCTGCAATACTTTGAATAAAACAAGAGGCTTAAAGACTTAAAGAATGTTAATGCATTTAAAACATAAAAATGAAAACAAATAAAAGAGCAGAGAGTGGCAAAGTCCTTGAAAAATGGAAAATAAAACTTTAAAACATTAAAAGGAATTTGTGGAAAAAGTTGAATCTCTAATAAACATTCCAAACTGAAAGTATTAAATACGAGACTTTCTTTACTTCTTGTTTGTTTTTGCAACGCACAGACAGATATTACTGGCAGTTATTGTCAATTCTAGGCCAATAATACTAATGGCATCTGATATCCTTTGTGAAGGACTTGCATATCAAGAAGAATTTTTACAAAAGACTTACTTCATACCGATATTTCTAACGGTAATTCGGAAATATTGAAACTTTAAATGTTGCCAGCGTAGTGGTTAGGTACTGATCGGTAGCCTTCAAGTCTTATTTTCTTCGAGACTTGGTCTGACTTCTAACAAGCAAACACAGTACCTACTAGACTATGGTGACTTCAGTACCTTTAAGCTATCATTATTAGCTAGACTGCAGATTACCATTTCCCTAGCGCGGGTGAAAAAGAGCATTCACAGAAACAAACTGTCATACAAAGTCTTTCTAGATTCTCATTTCCTTTATTTTTCATTCCACAAAAATATATCTTCTCGCGCTAAAAGCTTTAAATTAAATGTTTTAAGCTCAAAATCTAATGATAATGAGTTAAACATAAATTTTTATAAATTTCATTAAAAAATTGTTTTTTTTTGCTTTTTTGCCATCCTTTTCATCGTTTTTATTCATGCCTTAATAAGCGAAACACCTCTTAAGCCGGGAATGGTAAGCAAATGTTCGTTGACAAACACAACCAATTAAAAACCGTAAAGTAAAGCAACAGCAACAACAACAACAACATATTAAAGCTAAAGAAAGTAAGAAAGGAGAGAGACAAAAAAAGAGAAAGAGGAAAGAGATAAAAGTCAAAATACAAGAAGAAAAGTAAGTCAAGTGGTTGCAGCAACAACAACCAACAACCGCAAAAAACGGAGAAAAAAAAATCAAAAAGGAAAAGGAAGTCACCAGCGCCACTACAGCCAGCCGGATATCAGTTGAGTAAATAAACTACAGTTGATGTAGTTATAGCTGCAGTTGTGTTGTTATTGTTGTTGTTGTTGTTGTTGTAGTAGTAAATGCATTTATAAAGGATAAGATGGCAACGTCGACGTTTTGTAAATATTTTTAAATATCTTACACTCATGTTGTTGTTGTTGTTGTTAATGTAAGTATTAGTTGCACTACCACTGATACTCTTTAAAGATGTTGGTAACGTTAGTGTGTTGATAATGATTATAATACTGCTGCTGATGCTGATGATAATGTTGTCGTTGTAACAAGTTTAACGGCAACTTGAGAAGGTATTAAAGCCTTCCATTTTTTTCTCTCTCTAGTTTTTTTCTTCTTATTTTTGAATAAATTTTTTGTTATCAACCATGATTAAATACCCAGTTATTAGTACTATTGTTATTGTTCATTATAGTTGTTGTTGTTGTTGTTGAATTGTTATGTTATTTAAGTTACTTTACTTTTCTTATCAGCCTTTGTTATTCATGCGCCGCTCTAAATACAACCTAACGGCACTCATCTTAGGAGGCGGAATAAGCTTGTACTTTGCCTTACAAAACAAATTTCTAATGGAATGTGTGCAAGAAATGTGGCTGCCTGCCAACAGAAAGAGATGACAAAGGGTTGACAACAGTTTTGATGTTTAATGTAATGCTACAATTCTCGGTCCTTTGTTTCTTTCATAAATATTTTTAGATGAGCGACTTAAGTTATGTTTATTCTAACTGGTGCCAAAGGAGCAAGCAGGAATGAGAACGAACTTGTATCAGATTACCTCAATATTCCGTAATCGAGGCGCTCGCAATTCCTATTGATCCCTTCACTTCTGACTTATAGTCCACGCTGGATTTACCAATTGGTTTGGTGGCGATCCAACAACAATCCTTATTGGCAGTCTTTAGACCACGAGACGCAGCTTCATTCCTTTTCAATGGTATAAACCTGTTGCTATGCCGGAGAAATAAAGAGATAAAAGAAAGATGCTAAAAAACAGATGCCAGTTATGCATTCCTACAAGGATGGATTAGTGATAACGATGACTGGTTATTTTTGTAGAATCCGTATGTTAATGCCAAAGACTTATGAAACAAATCGGAGTTCATTATCCTTACTTGGGCTAATAAGATTCGAAAGAATAAAACAAAAGAAGGAATTATTACCCTTCACAAAACCTTTGCATTAGAAATGCGTATGCATATGAAACCTGGCCATGCTAGTTTCCCCGTTTGCATAAGCAAATTATTTAGTCATGCTCTTATATTTTCCCTTTTTAAAATTGCATGTCTTTTTACGGTTTTTGGAAAGCAAACATCTTTCTTTCTTTTTTTATCTCACGACAGTGCACACTGAATTTGGCCGCATTCTTTACCATCTGGCCATTCGTTCCAACAAAAAAAAAAAACGAAAAAACACAGACAAGCTCAATTCACTTGCTAATTAACTTTATTAAACATATTTTTTCTTCTTCTTGTTTTTTTTTTTTTTTTTTTTTTTTTTCAATTTCTTTTCGAACACTATATTAACACAAACACTCAATATTTGCTTAAAGTATTAATTCAACTTTTATTTCACAAATGCTTTGAGTACCCTACACTATGATAAGTAATAATGCAGTTCTTGATTTGATTGAATGAAAAAAATGAAATAATTTTAGCAACAACGATGGCCAATCGATAAACTTCAGCTGTAAGCTTTTCCAACACCGTTTGCCTGGTTAACATAAAATTTAATATTTTCAAGGTTGACGATGCTATTTCGCTTTGTAACAACAAAAAAAAATTGCAGAGATTGACTTAAGGCGTAAGTATGCTTTCTAATTTTCAAAAAACTGATTATTTTTCTCATGAATTTAGTTACTTTAGGGCCATGGAATTAAGGTAGAAATCTTCCTTTCCCCCATTCGAGACATTAGTTTCTAATGTAGAGTATTAAACAGTCGAACTTTATTACTTTTAAGTTCCCTACTTATTGCCTTTTATATTAATATACTCGCTCTCTCCCTCTCTCCCCCTCTCTTCTCTCTGTCACAAGCTCTGTATTACTCTCTTTTCACAGTTTGCAAAATAGTTTTTAACTTCAAACGAATTTTTTTTTTTTGTTTTGTGTATCGAAAATACATTCTGAAAATCAATTTTGTGTGAAAACTAAGCGTTTGTATTTGTATTTGTAAATACAAAAATAAAAAAGGTGAAGAGAACAGGGGATAGTGATAGTGATGTGGATGCTAAAAGGATTTAAAAAATACTTTTAAACATGTGTGTGTGTGTGTGTGTGTGTGTAGGTAGGTGTGTGTGTATTTGAGCAGCTTTATAACACTAGATAAAGGTTACTTATGTCAAACTTTATTCTATTAACTACAACCGGATGTAATGGATTTTTAAATTTTCTTTTTTCTTTTTTCGTTTTTCTTTTCACCTTTTTTCCTGAATCGTTTCGCTCTCTCTCTCCCTCTCTCTCTTTCGGTGCTCTTCTTTTTTTTAAGTCCCTATAAATTTTATCAATATACCGATAACTGCTTTAAAAAAATGAAGAAGAAAACTAGAGCGCATTGAATATACAAACGTTGACTGCTGTTCAGCCAATAAAAATCACGTAAATTGAAAACGTTTTAACAACACAGCTAAAAAGCAAAAGATAGAGAGTTAAAGTGTAGGAGAAAGAGAGAGAGAGAGAGAGAGACGGAGTATGTTACAGCTTAGCAGTTAAAGTGAAATTAAGTTTTTCGGTAAAAGGTGTTAAAAACAAAGTAAGACAAGTGGAAGATGAAAAGTAGCATAAATACTAACTAAGCTGGTTTATAAGATATCTGATTTCATATAAAGATTTCAATGGTTTTTTTTGTTGTTGTTGTTGTCGGTAACATTCTTAACAATAAAGTTTAATCATGTTTAAGTTTTACTTATTGAAAGAAACATTAATGCTTGTGAGTTATTTTTTGCTTGTAATGAATCGTAAAAATATCGCAGGACAATTCAGTGTTTTTTCTTTTTAATCCGTAGGTGAGTCTAAATATTTAAATTTATTTGGTATATGGATTCTTAATTGCAATTCATATTTACAGTAGAAGAATATAAAAGTTGTTGGTTAAACGAGCATTTAAAAAGAATTTTTCTATGATCATAATAACAATGGTCCAAATGACACGATAAAGTAAAATGTTATACGAAACTAAGCAGCGACTAATAGTTTTAGTGGTTTTACGTTGTATCAGTATGTGATATCTGCCATATTTCACTTATACACTCCAATAATGCAGTTTTTTTTGTTTGCACAAATTATGCTGTTAGTTTTACATTTCTTGCCTGTACAAGTACAAGTTCACATACAACGTATGCGTATGAGTAATATTTTATTTAGAATACGAATATTCATCATACGCCTTCTTTTAAGTAAAAGTTTACTGGAGTACTTTTAAACAAAATGTTTTCGTTTTTTTTTCTTTTCTTTTTTTCTTTCTTTCTTTCTTCTTTGTTGTTGTTGGTTGTTTTTTGCAATTGCTGAAGAAAATAGTTTAATTTGTCTTCAGTTTCTAGGGCAAATATTTTATACAACAACAACAAGAACATTTGCAACAACAAATGTCTTAAAATGTTTCATATTTCTTGCAATTGCAATAATTTTATTAAGAAATACACACAAATGTGTGAGTGTATCTAAGCAATACATGTATATGTACATGTATGTAAGCATGTTTGTATGTATATGTGTGTATGTACATATGTGTATGTTTGATATACTTTAGTGTTTGAAGAAAACTTTTTAATAACTTTCAATAAGTATTTCACATAATGCACACACGCATACATATAGACAAACACTTACACTCTTGTAAATATTTAACAAGAGTCAGCTGCTGTAATAGTACTACTAGCAGTAGCTGGAGTAACAGTAGTTGAAAAAAAAAGAAAGAAATTTAACTGATGACACAAATAACATTTGTACGTCGATGTAGTAAGCAACACTGTAAAAGAGAAAGCGAGAGAGAGATAGTAAGAAAGTGTATGAGTGAGACAGAGTATTATTGTAAAATTTATAAACGTTTTGTTGTTGTTGTAGTAGTGGTTGTACTTGTACTTGAGAAGACCTCATTAAATAGTTTTATGACAAATAAGAGTTTGTGTTTAACTTTAAACGAAATATTTTTCAATTTTTTTTCTCCCTCTCTCTTCCTCTCTCTCGCTTCTCTCTCCTCTTTTTTTTATTTTATTTGACAAATAGAAACGGAATTCTTTCAAGGAAGTGTGCAATATGTTAAAAGACAGAAAGAGCAGAGAGAGAGAGAGAGAGAGAGAGACAGAGAGAAGAGAGAGTTTGAAAGAAAAGTTCAAAAACTACAAGTAATGTGTTTTAACAACTTTCGAATTATGTTTCAAGACAACTTTAAAGGGTTTTATTGGATGAACATAAAATATGGGAAACGTTTGAACAAATAAAGAAAAAAAATAAAACGGAAAACGACCCTTCTTGTTAGTAAAAATCACAAAATTTTCAATCGGTGGAAATATAGTTGAGAAGGAGTGAAAACGTTATAAATTCGTACTGGAAAGAAGAATGTAGCGCTAACCGAAACCTTATCAAATCATTCTCAGGTAATAGTTTTCACGGTGCTTCTAAAATTTTTAAATTTCCCAAACTTGAAACATATTTCTTAAGCTCTTGAGTTAAAACTGTCAGTGCACTCGTTCTATTTTATAATCTCTACAACGATTTTACCTTTTGTTACAAGAACAATAACAAGAATAATGAAGAAAAAGGGGGGCCTTATTAGCTAATGTGTCTTGTGTTTTGGCTATAAAATCGTAAATTAAATGTAGTCGCTGTTTAAGTAACATCCGTTAAATGTCATATATTAAGTTAATGCCAGGGTTATGGCAATGCTGACGATTTTACTGATTCAAATAAAGGTACTGCTCCAGCTTGCCAATGCTATGGCATGCCTTGGCATACAACGAACAACAGCAACTACGTAGATAACTAATAATAATGGCAACAACATCTTAAACACAATTTCTTACACTTGCTATAATACAGTTATATTTGCACACACATACACATACATTTACCAGCAGTCTGTGTATGTACTTACTATGCCAATGGTATTCCAACTACAACTATAAGATTTTATTTCCGGTTTTGACTTAATGGCCTTAATTAGAGACATTTATACGGTGTATGTATGTGTATTAGAGAAAAGAGAATGGTAGACTCGTATAGTGTAGAGAGAGAGTATAAGTTTACAATATCAAAAGGCAAAATTGCAATTTCTCGCACACAGACACACACATGCTTATACATTTTATCAAATATACAGAGAAATAATAAGGGATATTAGGGAAGTTCATATTTAAATGGAAAGTGTTTACGATTTGAAATCAGTTTTGTTTTGTTAAGATAGACTAGATATGTGAAATAATTCAATTTCTATATTTTCAAAGAAGAGAGGAGTTTAAGAATGAAATTTTAAATTTAAAACTTCCTTGCTAGAGGGGATAATGACCCTAATTTTTTATCTTTCCACCTTCCCACGTCCCCACTTCCCCACCTTACCAATTGCTTAAAATTGTAGCCAAACATTTTGCAACACATGTATTTTAATACACCATCAAATAAATGGTCTTTGGACGTGTGCAATTGCTGCAATAGCATTAGCAATAGCGGCAGCTAACAGCAACAGCAGCAATTATGTACTATAGCTGTAGCAGCATTTACCAATAACAACAACAACAATAATAATAATAATGAGCTCCTGTGTATAATTCATAATGAAGTTGTCTTAAAAGGCCCAGCCCAACAGTGTATGTATTGCATACACAGGCTTAGTGTAAGTGTGAATGTCAATGTAAATGTGTGCCTGCTGTGTCTTCCACCATTACGTACTAAGGCCATGTCCATGTTTTACTTATAAATCTTACAATAGAGGCCATGTGTTTATATACGTATGACCAGATCTTATTAAAGGTTATGGATACCAATACACTCCGTATGCACACACACACACGCAGGCACAATTAGTTTTCGCTTTACTTCATATACTTTGCTACTCAAGTTCTCCTTAATAAGCCTTTTGGGTATGAAATACAAATACTAGTCGTTGCGTTGCCTTGCGTTGTGTTGTCTTGCAGAAGAGTAAAACAAGGCATAATTTAACGTAATATGATGGCCATCATAAGTTATCAATGATTTACACGTAATGACAATTAAAAGTCCATAAATTCTTGTATTTCTACCAATCTCTCTCACTTTTTCTCTCTCTCTCTCTCTCTCTCCACCTCTCTCTATCTCACTCACTGCCTGTACGTAAAGAGTATCTATTTCCTGAGGAATAGTAGCATATGTCAGGGCCACATCAATTGGAATGCTGCTGACATCAGCTAAGATTGTAAATAATAACCGCTAATGGTGATTGCATTGTTTGAGTGTATGAGTGTGTTTCAGTTACTTCTCATGGCGAAAATAAAAGTTTTTCCACAGAAATAACAAATTAACTGCAAACATTTTTGTAATTTAAAGAAGAAGAAAAACCTTCAAGCATTTCAAATTTTTATTTTAAATCTGTAATAAGACGATCTCGACAGAACTACTGATGTAATCCATTAATGTGGTGGACAGGATGTGGTCACCTACAAGCGATGANNGTCCTAGAGACATAATAGACCTGTTGACAGAAGATTACTGAAGATAAGAAGTCCAAAAAAATATTTGTTTTTGTTGTTTTTCCAGATTCCCGAGTTGAGACTTGAGATTACAGTGTCCGCACAAGGAACATATCGAAAGATTTCAAATAAACCGCATCTTATTTAACAAAAGCGTGTTTTAAAAATCTTTCGATGACTTTTCGAAGCCTTTCTCAATACCCTTTGCCTTACAAAAACTGACAGTAAATCTTAGAATCTTTTTGCAAATCAAAACTTATTTTCAAGTCACTAACAACATTCCTGCCATCCCTTCTCTTCATTAGGTTTCAAACGGAAATGTTTTTGAAATAATTCTTCAAAATTATTTTCGTTTTCTTAAGTTCAACACGCATACATACACGCACACATATTTATACTTGCTCACTGTAAAACACAGACTTTAAAGTCACTCACACCTTCTTTACTGATGAACCCGTGTTTATTAAGTATGTCAACACAAACATGACACATGACAGACAGTCAGTACCACTACTTAAACAAACACATATGCAAACATCGCTGTTATAGTCACATACATACTCTCTCACTAAAATGTTAGACAAACACAATGGTTTTCTGTTTTAAAATATTCCAAGAACAAAAACAAAAACAACAACAAAGAAATGTTTCTCACGAAAATTTTCATAATTAAGTTGACATTTCATGTGTATTGTTGTTGTTATCACAGAATGCATACAATCGGGCGAAAGGGAACGAAAGTGAATATTTGTTTATGTTAATTGAAGTGTAGGTGTATAGATGTGCATGTGTATGTATGTATATGAGTGAATATTTGTTTTGTTTTAAAATATTCAAGATGATGACATAATTATGGTACGCGTTACATGTCATATTTGTTGTACTTTCTGCCAGAAATAGTGGATATTAAAAGAAGACTTTTTTTCTGTTATTTTGTTGGATTTCCAACGGATTCAATTCAAAGTTGAACAGAATTTTTGTTTTTTGTTTTGTTTTACGAGAAAATATGTTGCTGTCTGAATTACCACACACACTGACAATGTGGTAGAGGTGAGTGATGATTAATTATTTGATGTTTTATTAAAAAAAAAAAAAACCGTTATTTGACAAATATTTTATCACAAGCAGGAGAAATCTAAGATTTTTTGTTCATTTATTAGGTAAATATTTACAATGGAAAAGAATAAATCAATCAAACCAAAACCAAAACTTAACGATCTTTTAAAAACGTTAAGTGACCTTGCAATATGCAAAGTAGTAAAGCAAACTACTGGAAGGATAAAGGAGGCCTTTAGTTATGCCTTTAACAGATTTCCCACTATGTAATCCGCTCTTTATCTTCCTTATTTTCTTTCAAATAATATTTCCATTTTCGTAAACAACATTTTTCCTTTAAATAAACCGGGATATTTTTATTTTTATAATCTACACTTTTAACGCCTAAACGTATATGATATAATTAGTTTGCTTGTTCTCGTCTATCTTTGTAAGCTTTCAGGCGTATGATTGCAAATGTAAATGCAATTGTTATTGTTAATGGTACGCATATCAATCAATTTGTGTAACCAGATCAATCAATTATTATTTCAAATACAATATATTGACGATGGCAACACCTCTAAACCAAACTGCACACTCACTCGTTCGCAAATAAACAGGGTCCACTATCTCTTACACATACATACGTACATAAACATGAACACGCACACATTTAATGTGTATTAACACTCACTCCTGACAGTCATTTCAATTAAACATTTTGTTGAAAAATAAATTACAAATTTGTATCAAATTAATTAAATAAACACACACATATACACTTATACACGTACACACCCACACTGTAAGTGCTTATAGGCTTTTCTAAATGTTGGCTACCATCACTTGAATAATGAACAATTTTGTCTATAATTTACATGGGTGGCCAGTTTCCCCAGCCTTCTCCCTCATACCTTATTTGTAATGGCTTTAGCCATTATAATTTGGGACCTTTAATTAATTTTTGTGTTCTGGCGCCTATTAACAAGGCTTTTATAATAAAATTTCAGTTTCATACAGTATTTGAAGGCAATATTTTTGTAGATTTTTTTTTCTTTTTTTTTGACGTTTATATGTGTGTGCATAATTTTAGGCGCTGTCATGTTTAGCCTGCTTTTATACACTTTTATTAGATTTGTTAACTCTGATTGTCATGCTTGCTCGGTAATTGCTTTTATCGCTTTTATTGCTTTAATGGTTGTAGTAAATATTTCTCGCATAACGCTTAAATGCTCAGCTCATTTACGTTAATTTGACTTTGCGTTCATGCTACCACTGTTCTCTTTGATGTTTGCGCCATTAAACATGATAGATACTTATAGGCTAGAAGATATAAAAATATTAATAAACATCATCAAGGCGACAGACATAAATTTGTAGCATGGCATAACTTCGAATACATTCTTATTTTAATAGTGTTGGATAGTGTTTCAATAGTTTTCATAAACATCTTCATTAGAAAAAAATTGAATCGTTTCAAGTAATTGGCCATTACAACACTTTTGTCAGGATTACGACATAGTTTCTCATACCACAATGTTGTATAGCTACTTCCATAAATGAGTGCGAGAAATAGCCTCCGAACAACAGAATTGTAGAAAACTTTTCCATGGTAATTTTATTTATTCACAGAGTTTTTGCCAAAATCTGCTGAAAGGCAGTTGCCGAAGAAATATTTTCATATTTCGTGTCTGACTCGAGGTTTGAACTGCCGTCTAATAAGCCAACCGCACTACCTACCTAGACTACGGCGACTTCACATAGTATTTATGGACAAACTAATTCAGAGTAAAAAATCTTTTGATATGCTTGCCTTTCTACTACTAAGTCTTGACTAAAACTACTCAAACTAAGGGTTTTATGGCGACACCTTCACGTTACTATACGCAAGTTCTAACAACAACAACAAAAAGAGAACATAAACCAATTAGAGATACCACTCACCTCAGAATAACAGGACAACAGCCAAGATATTTGCAGGAACATGGCACAATAATCATACCAGGATTAGAATAAAGTAGCGCTTTAGACGGCTTCCAAAGTAATCTCATCTAGTTAAGCCTCCTCATTCCTGATTTGCTTACTCTGTTTAACTGTTTTATCTAATTAAAGGCATATAAACTTTCAAATCCATATTCTTAGAATTCATATGTAAAATTATTATTCAATTTCAAACATCCTTATAAATACAAGAAACAAGAAAACTGTTGTAAATTGCTGGGACAAATGCTTGTAAAATTATTAACTTTAATCGTATGCTTGTAAGAATTGTCCTGACTTTCTTATTATGTTTTTCCTTAAATTACCAAATTTCCTTTTAATTTCCTTCAAATTTAAACAAAAGCCTCAGCAATTCCTTTAATTAAGTCTTTAAATATGGTTTTCATTCTTCGTATTCTTCTTTTTCTTCGTCTTCTTCTTCTTCGTTTTCAATTTATATGAACAGTATTAATTAATTTCATTTTCTTATTCTTCTTCTTATTCTACTTCTTGTTTTATTTATTTTTGTTTGTTTTTTTTTTTTTGCCAGCCAATACAATACAATTTAAAGTTTATTCATCTTTATTTCTACAAATATTGTGTGTTTGTGTTTATGTAAGTGCCAGTATGCATGTACATATGTGTGCGTAAATTTAATTTACATTTTACTTTAATACTATTGTTGTTGATGTTGTTGTTGTTGTTATTGCTGTTGTCGTTTGTTTGTTTGTTCATCGCATATACATACGTCTTCAATTTATCCATCTGTCTGGTGTCAATGCTGTGATGCTGTTGTCTGTTGTTGTCGGCTCAAGTCTATTATGCTGCTGCACTTGAGTGATTGGATAAACAAATTTTGTGGTCAAAACCACAGGCACAACAAATTTAGCAATAGTTGTGGTTAAAATCGAAAACATACACGCACACACACACACTACACACACATATCTATATGCATAGTTTGTAAAGGAAATTGTACCCACACATACACACAAACATACACACACACAGAAGCAAACACTCGCTTTGTTATATACTCGTTAGATTGATTGAGTGCTTGAATGTATGACTGGACACATTGAATGGATGCGTTGACATGTCAATATATCAAAACAACTAAAACAAATACAAATACAAACACTAACACAAACACAAACATAAACCTCTCACTTACACCTACACATACATACATGCATAGTTATACGATTACATAAAAGTATTTAGAATAGGAAACACACACTGACACCATTAATACAATAACGCTACAGCATACACTAACAAACCGAATAGTTTGTTAATTTAAAATACTATGCGTTAGAGTAGTCGGTCCGTAGATTTTGAAAGTAAATTGTAACACAAGAAAAATTTCCTTTCTCGTTAGTCTAACGATTAACCTGATCTTGGTTAATCTGCATTTGCCGGATAGCTATGGGTTATGATTTCTAGCGACATCATAAAGGTCCACTATGTAAGTTTTGATAAGTTTTGCTGTTAACTGTTACTCCCTCTTATTCCATGAATGTCCCGCTGTTGCTTCATAAATACGTAGCAAAGATGTAAGGATCTAATAAAAGCTTTGCGGTCAATAAAAATCAGTGCGTGCCTATTGAGCAGAATGATCTTAAAGCGAAGATAACGTGGTCGTCGCTTATGATTCGTAAGTCATATCGCTAGAATGTTATTGTAACGCACGAAGGTGGGGGCTTTATAATTAAATTCTGTCAGGCTCTTCTTAATCATTCCTGATAACTTAACTGCTGACTCAATTGTTAACTTAGTTGAGTAGAGTGCATTTGAAAGTCTTTATTGACATGCTCATTCATTCTCTTCAAGCCATTATTGATGCTCTCTCTTGCCCTTGTATTCTAATAATAATTCTCATTATCTTCTAATGCATTGTCCCCTTAAATGTTTTGCTGCTGCTAATAAAGCTTTGTCTTTACTTTTGTTATTTCCTTCTGCAGTGTTCAGTTTTCATTCATTTCATCAGCATTAGCATTTAATAGATTGCCCATATTTAAGTTTTAATTAATGTAATTAATTTGAAATAACCACTCTCAGCCACCACTCAACCACCCCCCCCCCCCCCTTTTCTGTCCACACTGCTTAGCTGATGGCAGACAAATGTTACAATTCGATTTAAGTATTCTTCAACGATTTTAATTTTAATTTGAATTTAAGCATACGAAAATTACCGTAAAAAACTTTTATAATTGAAACAAAAACAAAAAAAAAAAAACAAAAAACAAAAACAACGAAACTGCTTAAAAACTAAAAGAGAAACTATTGTTTAGTTTGTGGCACGAGTCGAGAAAAATAACTGTGATTTGAAAATAAATTTAAAAACTTTTACTTGATAAAACACACAATTACACACAAACGTACAGGACGTATGTACGTATGTCAACACAAGCATTGGCGTAATGCAATGTAATGGTGTGATGTGTTTTGCAAAGGTTTATCTTCTCGTAATTAAATTAATTTGTGAAAGTGGTTAAAAGAAAACAAAGCCAGCCACGCACACAGTAACACAGTTATAGTATACATATACGTACATACATAGACGTATATTGATAATTGTAATCGTATGCTTCGTAAAAAGGGTTTTACTAGTCTTTACTATACTATTTTCGTGTTTCTGTTTGTTGGCACTCTGCCTTAAATTAAAGAAAATCTTAGTTTAACAAGACAAACCCTTTTGCGAACAACTTTTCTTAACTCTAATCTTTGTTTAACACATTTCTAACAAATGACAACAGTAACAACAACAACAACAACAACAACAGAACCAAAAGCAACTAAAACTTTAACTTAACAAAAATAGGGCGTGTATTGTAAAGCCTGTAGAAAATACAGGCAACCAGGAGAAAAATCCCTCCAAAAAAAAGGAAGTGCAACCAGCAACCGAAAGTTGTTAATGTAACTGCTTGTAAAAGGCAAAAATTCGTGTCTTGCCAACCTAACACGTAAATAATCTTTTGCTATTATCTAAAGCAAAAACAACAACAACAACAACAACAACAACAGCAAACAACAAAAATAATTTAAAACCAAAGAAAATGTCACCGAATAAAATAAAAGAAGGCTGATGATATTTTATTGTTCTGCTTGCTGCTGTTTAACACAGCGGTGATGGTGTTGGCTTTGTTGGTTAAAATTGCATCGACAATCAACAAACAAAAACAAAAAGCAAGATGGCAGCAGCAGCAGGAGCATAGCGAGTAAATAACAAAATTCTTTCAAAAGAAACACATACACACACATACTGAGTTGTATGTATCTGTATTGTAAACATCATCAAACAACTGTAAATACACACACTCATTTTAATTATAAAAGTTTTTCGTTTTTTTATTTCAAAAAAAAGTTGTTAAATTTTGTATTTTTTTTTTCTATTGGCTTTTTTGGGAAAAGATTAACAAGGTAGATTGTACTAAACACACACACACATACACGCATGCTATACATACATGCGAGGGTTGGCAAGGAAAAGTTTTTAACACACCCATGCTTAAATAAAAATTATTCTGTCTTTAGGCACGAATTTTATTTCCCTCCCTCAGTATACATACTTATGCATACTCTTGTATGCAAAGTCTCAAGAGAAAAAGTATAAAATAGAGAAAAACAGAGAGAGAGAGAGAGAGAGAGAGAGAAGAGAGAGTAAGTAGACTAAAGAATTGTAATTATGTTATTTGTTGGTTAAAAAATTATAGACAATTTACCCGTGTTTGTAACATTTCTTCACATTCTTTTTGTTTTTGTTCTTTAGTTCTTTGATTCTTTTTGGTTGTTAATTAAAAAAGTATTTTTAGCTTAAGCCGTTGCCGTAATAACAATATCAAAGCGAAAGTTAAATAATATTTGCGGAAAAGTGCCTCTGGCTGAGCATAATTAAGAGTGTAATTAATATTCAGTTTATCCTTCTGTTAATAAGATTTCTCCTTCTTCTTCTTCTTCTTCTTATTTTTGTTTTTGTTTGTGCTTTTGTTGTAATAATCGCAATTTTATTGCTTGTATTAGGCACATGTCTCTAGAGTATCTACTCGCAAAAATTAAAGTTAAAATGCATTTTGAGGAGTGTGGAGTGAATTTTATGTAGGCTTGAAAGTAATATTTTTGAAAAATTCTTCTCTGACAATCTGTAATGCGTCTTTCAGATTTTCTCATTAACTTCGTACACCCGAATGATATCTCAAAAAATGTATTGCGTTAGGGACTCCAAATTCGGGCGCAATTTCTTCGAAAAAAAGAATCATGATTCTCTTTAATGCTTACCGTATCAGATGGGCAACCCATAAGGTAAGACGATTATACAAATAAGAGAAATATGCTCCACATTCTTTATTGTTTCAGCAGAGGAGACTTCAATTCTTCCACAGCGTACTTTAAATAGATATGGAAGTATATAACATTGATTAAGTTGAAGCTTCTGCAAATAATTCTCCAAAATTATTTTCAAATTTAATTTGAAATAAAAGGCTCTTAAATAACTACCTCTACCTGTGTTATTAACACACATTTTTCTCTGGTTTTTTCAATCTGTTATGCAACTGTAATTCAAGGCAATTTCTCCCTTAACTCCGTTTTAATAGCATAGCTCCTTAGAAAAATCCTTTCATGTTAACTCTCTCTCTCTCTCTCTCTCTCTCTCTCTCTCTCTCTCTCTCTGATCTAATCTTTTTTGATGTTTTAGCATGTGGAAAACCAATTATTTCTTAAAATTCTTACAAAGATTATACTTTTCCTTCCTTTTTTTCTTCAATCATTGTATCTCTTCTAACATGCTAATCCCCAATCATTTCTTTTCCTTTTTGTCTTTTAGATTTTGTTCTTCATAGTACTTCTACTAATCGGGGTTACAACTCTTCAACTTTACTTGTAAATTTTAGTTGAAAAATGTTTATAATTTTCAATATTTCCTTTTATTTACCCGTAGAAATAACGAAATAAGTGATGGCACAAAAAAAATTAATTCCGAAAGCAACGAATTAGTAAAAACTTTTAAAAATAGCGTGCCAAATTATATTTCTTTAGCTAAGAAAGAACACTCTATTCGCTGTTTGAAATGGAAAAGTCTTTATCATACCAGTTCCATTCATCGGCAATTCAATTTTAAAATACTTTATAATATAAAAGGATTATTTGATGAATAATGCCACGCCCACAAAAAAGGAAACTTTACAAAAATTACAAAATAATTTACAAAGCTTTGTAAATTATCAAAGCATTAAGTGTGGAAAGGAAAAACTGCTTTTATCTTTAAAAAACACACACACACACACATACAAAAAAATGAAAAACATATTGAACAGATATTGTGTTATAATTCCACTTAAAATATCGTAGTTAATTTAATTATTAAAATGTATCGTTTTTTTTTTTGTTTCTTTTGTTTTTTTAATACAAACAGTCAAACATTGTTTGTAGCCAAAGGCGATACAATCAAATACGACTGATGTTTTAAGCAAACATTTAAGAGCAACAACAAGAAAAAAAAAAATAAGAATTCAAATTAAAATTAATCATACGCAACGCAACCATTGATTTTTATTGTGTTGGCCTAAAAGCTTCCATTCTGCCTTTTTTTTTATCGTTAATAAAAATCATTTAAAAAACAGCTTTTTTTCCTTCTATTTAACTAACAAATACAAAATTTTTTCTATGATTTTACTGGCATATAAGTTTCCTATTTTACATTTTGTTCGCAATTCAATTGGAATTATTTTTTCCTATTTTCTCGCCAAAAAAATCTGGTTTTTATACAAAACACTACCGCTTCTGTCCCTTATACGTTTTACATTGTATGTCATAAACATTTAAAAAACCGTTTATACAATAAAAACATTAAAACGGGAAAAAACATATGCAATTATTTGTATTTATTTAAGCATTATTTTAATACTTCAATATATTTTATGGGATTCAGTTTGCTTGTATCCTAAAAGAAAAGAAAATAAAAAACAGAATTTTTAGAGTACAATACAAAGAAATATTCGGCAATCATTAAAACAAAAAGCAATAAAAATCTTATCGAATTATTTGAATAAATTCTAACTGTCCCTATAATTTCAATCTGCACTGTGTCATCACTTCAACGTATATATGTGTGTGCTATGTAGTCTGTCCCAAGTCATAACAGTAAGACCTTTGAGAAAGCAACTCAAGAAGAACAAAAATTAATCTTTCCTGGAAAGATATTGCGAACTTTAAAACGAAAGGAAGCAGAAACTCCCAACAATCCGAAATCGTTAATGTTTCGTTTTTTGCTCGAGATGTGCAAAAGCATAGATCAGCAATGACTTGTTTTCTCGCTACTCATAAGTGCTCATGAAATTTTGAGACTGAATTTTGAGTATGAATGGCCAACATATTGAAATTTAACTATGTCCTCCGATTCATTCATACTCACTACAACATTGATTTAAATACAGGTTGCAATGAGGTATGCGTATAACGTTCACATCGAACTCATAACATTCGAAATATGTTTGATTCATACGCCTACTCATTCAGATTCAAAAGAAAAAAAGTCAGAGCACACAAGCAGAGGAACATCAAACCTTTAGTGAGTATTTGGTATTGTATGCGATTCATACATTATTTGTGATTCTCGTATATGTTGAGTTCTAAAGAGTCGAAATCAACAACATCATACGTGTTTGTAAGTATGAATATGATGCGTCTTCAAACTTTAAATATCAGTAGTGTAAGTATGATATTAAAATAAGTATGATGCGATAGGTATCAGAAATATGAGCATTGATTCGATTCTACTTATATTTTTGAATACTTATTGCTGATCTCTGGTGTGAACCAGGAGTAGAAACACAGGCTGTCGTCTTGTAAAGCGACTTGGAATTTAACCAACTGGAAACAAACAAAAAAGCAAACTAAGTAAACTATAAGTGAAGGTAGTGGTAAATAAAAGCAATTAAAGCTTAGTACCTGCACTAATATTGCCTTCACAAACACGTTTCTCTCTTGAAAAAATTGAATCTCTAGTGATCATTGCATCAACACCATTTTGAACCATTTTGAATGTCGCTCATTATTTACTCTGTCATTCAATAATGACAGGAATAACAGAAGAATATGATGCCCTAGATTTAACATACTGATTCCCTCCACAGCTAACATTTGATCAATTTTAACATCATATCCCCTTCATACGATGTATGTGAATCAAAGACAATTTGGATTGCCTTTGCTTGTTTCTTTATATTCCGTTTCTTGAGTATGCCACTGTTTTTATTAAAACACACTTGAAAAACGACGTTGAACCCAAACAAACTACAGAGTTGTGAGTGGTCATTGTCCCTTGTTGCTGATATTTTATGGTGCTGTCATCTCCAGCAACACTATTTCATGTTAGATAAACATTATTGTTATGATTGCTGTTGTTGTTGGTTTGCTGTTGTTGTTTCTGTTACATTGTTACACATTTTCTAAATTGTTATGGCCATTATTATTTCATTTTATGGTTAATTTTGTTGTAGTTTTTGTAGTTATTGTTGTAATTGTTTATATACGTTGTTGATTTTTTTGTTTTTTAAGCAAATATTTCCATCAGTTTCCAAAAACATACAATCATTCACTCACAGTAACTCAGTCAATTGCAAAACATTTTACAATTTATTTCGTTTGTTTTACATTCTTCTGCTTATTTTTCTGATAGATGGTGGCACAGTTTTGTTAGAGAACGCTATGAATTACTGTCAATAGGTCAGACCACAGAATATTTAATTACATGACCGTAAAGAAAAATAAAGAAAAACTTATGTAATCGCTGTATGCCAAAGAGAAGAGCAAATATGTCAACAGAAAATATTGAAACACACACACAGTCCCCTTCACCTCCACTACATCTCTACAGATATGTTTTGTTTTTTTTTTTAAAGGAAAATAAATTAAATAACTAAGCAATTTAAAAGAAATTTATTCGCTTTAATTTTCTGGTTTAAAATAAATTTAACTACTCCTGGTAGGCACACATTTTTTAACTGGAATCTGGCATTTATTTACAAAGTGTTTCTAAATCAACCAACTAACCACTCACTCACTCACTGCTCTTCTCAAAACTAAAAAAGTGTTAAAAATTATTTTCGAAACTAAAATTTTAAGAATACTTTCTGGCTTTGCCTAGGTATTCCAAAAAAAATAAAAAATAAAAGAAAAGAAAAACTCCTCCCTTGGCATTCTTTAGCTGTAAACAATATTTAAACTTCACTCTTCACTTTATTTGCGTTTTTTTTTTTTGACTGTTATTAACAAAAGATACAAATTGTGGCAACAACAACAACAACACCAGCAATAAGAATAATAATATTGTTAAAGTAAAATAGAACAACAACAACAAAAAAAAACCATTTCAAATGTCTGTATAAATAAAGGTGGGGAGTAGAAAATAAAACTAAACGAACTGGGCAAAAAGTTTCGTTTTTTTTGCTCTTTCTTTCTTTTTTTTGCCATTTTGAATAATTTTTCGTTTTTCTTTTCTTTTTTTTTTTTTGGTATTTTCAGGACTCCACAATGCAACAACGAAAAACAACTGCAACAATTACGACTGCATCATTTAAACAACAAAATGAAATGAAATCATCATAAAAAAAAAGAAGGAATTTTTTATTTTGTTTTGTGTTTTACATTCTTCTGACGAAAATAGAAGTGGCAGCAGCATAAGAAGCAGCATTTTTGTTGCAATCTAACAAATATTGTACGAAAACAACCACAACAACAGCAATGGCAATAGCAACAAAATTAATATAAATAGAGTTTTACTACATTATGTAAACAACACTACAACAGCAACAGCAACAGAAACAAAAACAACACAACTCAACTAAATATAAGTGAATAGAACACAGTTGTTGATGTTAAAATAATAGTTGGTCAGGTAAAATAGATTTTTTTTCTATTTTTCTGACTCACTCTGTCTCTGTTACTCTCCCTTTTTCTACTTTTTCTTTCCTTTTTTGAAGGCAGTTGGTTTTTTGTGTTACTCTGTTGTTGTTTCTGGTTAAAAAATATTATTTTTTATGTTTTTGTTTTAATTTTTTTGTTCAAAAATATTGTTTCTGCACTTTTAGGGACGACGAAGTGAATTCATAATGAAAAAAAAGCAA
>QOCX01000608.1:64008-85220 GCA_005959815.1 Sarcophaga bullata | reverse complement strand
AAGTTTAACTCTTTATTTCACACGAAAATCACAAGAAAAAGGAAAGCAGCCTTCAATGTATTGAGAAAAAAAGAAAAAAAAATATTTCAAGAGCTCATACACACACAAACACACACTTGACATACACAACTGCATATAAGAACGGGAAATTTAAATGAAATTTTTTCTATTTTCAAAAATAAATGTGAAAGAGAAAAAGAAGAAAAAATTTAATATTGGCACACATTTGCAGGTTTATGGGCATACTATCACTTTACTTATACTGTTATTGCCTCTCTCTCTGCCTGTCTTTCTTTCTAATTCCTAATTCTATATAAAATTTCACATACAAATACTAACTCACCGCCCATCTTTAAAAAATCTAAAGTGCCTATACAATAATTTCCTTTTCTTTAATGTATATGTGAATGCGTATGCTAACGTTAATGTTAATGTAAGAGTATATGTATGACTGCGTATGTATGTATGTGCATGCATATGTACGATCATTATACAAGGTTATGTATTTGAAGTATTTTACAGGAAAATATAAAACATTTCTTGGGTACTTCATTCTTACTAAAGAGATTGGGTAGCATTACAATAAATGTACATACTTTGAATGTAAAAACGAGGGCTGTTCGAGAATTAGTATTTTATGAATGTTTAATAAGGTTTTAAAATTTGTTGGAACCATAAACGTAATAAAGAAAAATTAAAAAAATTTAAAAAGCTTGTATCAGATGGGATCTTGCTAACCGATTATGTAATCAATGCTGTTTACTTTCTACCTGTTTCATATCAAATTTACAAACATAATTGGTTATTACAACCCTTCAGTCAGGATTATGAACCTAGTTTCTCACACCACTTATGTTATGTGTGCGTTAATTCTACACATGAGTGAAGGGATCTAAAGTATAAAGTCGACTCCGAGCAACAGATTTTGGAGGAACTTTTCATTACAATTTTATTTTACTCTCAGAGTTTTTGCCAAAAATCTGCTGAGAGAAAGTCGCCGAAGCAATATTTTTTCGTATTTTCGTTTAGATGTCTGTCCGGCGATTTGAACCGAGACCTCATGTCTAATAAGCCAACATACTCCCAACTAGACAACGGCGAATTCAATGCAATCGGTATTCCCATTAATTGCAGTGCAATTATTACCTTAGAATTGATTTTTATGACATACTCTGGGAATCCTTTCTCAATCCTTTCTAATTTATAAAATACAATCCAATTTACTTGCCAACCGACCCTCGTTTTTCAATATAAGCATTACATATTACACTACATCTAATATCATTACGTATGCACATATGCGTGTGTAGTTTAAAATTTTTAAGTAATTCAGTTTTATGTTTAAAAGAGAAAAAAAATCGTTTAATTTTTTAAAATGATATTCATTTCTACAAGCGATATTTCTTTTTTTTATTTTTCACTTTTTCGAAGATGGCATATGAGCGTGCTAATGTAACTGTTATTCTCTTTTTTGCTACGATTAGATATGCAAGATTCTTAAAAAAAGAGAAATTTTTTCAAATAATTTCGAATATTAAATAATACAAGCAAATAAATATCCGCTACACCCCGCATCTCTTCTTTAGTTGGCTTGTCTTCCTGTCTTATTAGAAATTTATATTTTCTCCTTCATACCAGCCAGGCACAGAACACTTGTAAACCACTTAAATATGTGGTTTTACTTCTCTCTGTAAGTGTAAGTGTATTCCTTTGCATAAGCATTAACATATGTATGTGCATGTGTATGTGTATTTAGGAGAGTGCAAATGGCAACATTTATTGTGTAACAGGAATAACATTAACACATAATTTAAATTTATTTTTATATCTTCTATAATACTCGTCTCTCCTTTTCATCCCCCTCCCCCCCCCCACACATTCTCCTTTATTTTCTTCTTTCTACTTCTTCTTCTTCTTACTGTGGAAATAATATCTTGTTCTTCATCTTCAATAAAGTTGGGTTCAAGTACTTACACGAGTACACAAGTGCTTGCGTATGTGAAGACATTAATTTCCATTCTATTTTTCATCAGAAAAAAAGTCTCGTTTTCCTTAGAAGTTTAAAATTTTCAAAGACCTTCGAAGGAGAATCGTTCATATGCAAAAAAAAAATCAAAAAAATTAATAATGATTTGATACGATATTATTATTAACAAATAACCACAACCATAGAACAGAACATAACCGAATAGATATGAAAACGTGTACATACATGCATGCATACATGCAAGACTTAAACATCGAAACATTTAGAGAAATTCAATAATCAAAATAGAATTGAAAATTTTTAATAGAAATTGATGCGGAAGCATACATAAAAACGAAAAAATAAGAGAAAGTTATTGCAAACCATTTGAATAAATTTTTATGATGAAAGTTTTCAGAATGAACACAAATAAAAATCGAAAATTTAAATACAAATTTATTGAAAAAAAGGACAAAAAAAAGCAAATAAATTCGTTCAATTTTAATGAAAATTTAAAGCATTGCATAACGTATAGACGCAAGCGTGGAAAATGTCTTCGTTATGTTTAAAGGCGAACTGTTGGCCAGTACGCAAATCTAGAGAACTAGACAATACGGAAATAATGATGTCGGTGCCAATAGGGAAATGATGAGTGTGTTACAGTAGACCATAATCGGAAAGGCAGGCTTTTCTAATGTTTTAATACAAAAATTTATTTGTAAACCAAAAACCCGTTAATTTTAAGGGAAATGCAGGCCTCACTATTCCATAGTGGGCCCTCAAATAAGTTACCAAGAACTGTATTACTTCATTTCACGTGCTAAGCGATAATACACTAACGATTTTAAGCTTAAAGGTAATAAAACTGGAGCTGAAATCAAGCCATTGAAATGTGTGCAAGAAATTGAAGTCGCGCTAGTCTACAGGGTTATGTGTTGGCACACAAAATATGTGGTGGTGTAAGAAACTAGATCGTAAATCTTACTAAAGGGTTATAATGGCTCTGAGACTATGATGATTTTTAGAGATTTAGGAAATTCATGCAATGATTTTGAACCTCAAAGCTCACATATTATATTTAACGTAATCATGGTCAATCGAAGGATTTTAAAAACCGTTATACTATCAGAATTTGTACTTCACTTTTTCCTACGGAAATATACCCTTGGATATGCTCCAGTGTCACAAATTTCTGACAGAAATATGTTTTCTGTGATCGAAAACCGAAATACAAAGCCGCCTCAAAGTTGGTAAAATTAGTACTCTTGTCCACACGTTTTTGGGACTATTACTCGGAAAATTCTAAAGAGATATTTTGTTAAAAAGTTCCTCTATTCATACCTCTTCTGCGTATTTTAAAGAGTTGTGAAGCATCGCTTTGAGATCAGTAACAGTAGGCACTACTTCTTTACCCTATTCATGTACTATTCTAGCTCTGCTTTTTGGGATATTGCCGTACATATGTACGTATGTATGTAGATAATAATGTTTCCATTCTCCTATGGAAACATTCCCTTGCAGTCACGGTCTTTGATTTGTATCCAGAAGTTTCTAAAGATTCTTTTGTTTTTTTTTATTATTTCATATCTCTACTATCGGACTGTGAATTAGACTTTATAGATGATAATCGTCTCTAAAGACTTTTATAACTTTTCGTTACTGACTAGCATAGACGTCAGCTAAACATCAACTGAATTTATATGTACACTACTCGAGCGTATGCGTAATGTTTATTAAGATAATATTACTTATACGCTCTAGTTTTAGATTATTTATTGCCTTCTTTAAAACCAAATCAAAGGAATTTTTTTATATCTTTTCATTTCCTTCTAATCCGTTAATATATTTTCAATTTATTTTCATTCAATTTTATTCTCGTTTTTGTTGTTTTTGAGCACATGTGAATTGTGTTTTTTTTTTTGTCAATTTCTATTTAAATCAAACACCATAAATTTCATTTCATTTCGTTTCGTTGCGATTTATGATGGCAAATGCTATTTAATCTTGAATTTATTTTCATTTTCCTTTTCTTTATTAAAATGAAATTTCATATCAAAAAGTCATTTGAGACTTTTCTACTCTCCATATTTCATTTGCTTGCATTATCTAAGAAAAATTATCAATGATTTATGGGCTTAAAACACAAGTGCTAAGATTATGAATTCTTTTCTATTCTTTTTTTTTTTTTTTTTTTTTTGTTAATATTTAAAGCGTAGCAGAGAAGAGAAGAGAAAATAAATATCACAAATCGCACAAATACAACGAAAATCATTACGAATAAAAAAAAAACAGAGAAGTAGAGAATCAATCAAAGACACATGTTCCCCAAAAACAATAATTGAATTCCATTTGATTAGATGCGTAATAGCTGTGTTAGACAAACGTTATGAGCTTCTTAGTGGAAGAGAAAATAAAATAAATTTTGAAATTTAATGTCATTTAAATTGTGAAAAACTTGATCATATTAAATGTTGGAAAATTGTTTAAAAAAAATATTGAAAATTTGTTTTGAAAATTTAAGCAAAAAGACATTAGAGTGACTGGTTTAGTTAGTGTGTAGCAATGTTAACAAACCATGAAACGACAATTACAATTTCATGGCAAATGATTTAAACAATAAAAGCGAAATATTTACTCTTGCAAAAGTCTACTACCAATGAAACACTATCACGCTACCACTTTAACAGCACCGCCACCACCATTACCACCAACACCACCATCAGCAGAAGCGGCAGCAGCAGCAGCAGCAGCAGCAATACCACTGGCAACAAACAATTGCCACCAAATGTTGCTTATAAAGCTATACAAGCCTGCCGGTAACCATTAACAACCAAACACCAATGATGCCACCAAAACCAAAGTCGTCACCAGCATGTGGGCGTGGTCGTTGCATTATTTTTTCTTTTATATTCAATCCGTTTTGTATGCGTCTATAACTCTGGTATGTTGCTGTTACTAATGTTATTGTTGTTGTTGCTGTTGTTGTTATTGTTATTGTTCGTTTTTTTGTAATTGTTTTTGTTTTAGGTTTATTTGGTTTGCCATTAAAATTGCATTGCATTGTCTTCTCTGACTGACTGTGTGCAATACTCTACTCTGGTCGTCTTTTTTTCCCCAATTTTTTTTTTTCATTTTGTGTGCAACGCTGTCGCCTTTTTTGCAATTTTCCTATACTCATACAGCATAGTACAGCACATTGTCAAATGCTTATGTAAGAGTAAGTTTAAGTGTATGCATGCCTGTGTGTATGTGTGAGCATTACACTCTTACTCAGCATGATATTGAAACCACAAAACATTGAATTTATGGCGTCGCTAGTGACATTCAAACTCACACATACACATACGCAACGAGAGACACCAATTCAAAACATTCAAAGCAAGCCAAGCCAGGCCAGGCCAGAGCTTTACATACCAAAACGTATGATGGGCCATGAATGAAACTTGCGACTAAAGTGCACTGAATCCTGCTCTTTCTTCCTTTTTTTTTTTGTTTTTTTTTTTTTTTTTTGTACACAACATAAAATGTGTACAGTTTAGTTGTGGGAGTTAAATGTGTCTGCAAGTCCATATAAAAGAACAATGAACCGCTCTTTTTTCGTTTTCCTCTTTCTCCCCACTCATTCTGGTACTCTCTCTCTCTTAGTCTGAGGTTTTTCTTGTGTAAGTAGTTGTTACCATATAAAGTAATACAAAAAAAGCATACACACACTTACACACTCAACACTGATGCTGTGTATAGAATAAAAAAAACGTAAGCCTGGTTATGCATATTTCTACAAGGCATTGTAATGTCGGACACATTTTTTCGCCTTCTGGGTTTTCTTTTTTTTTGCTTTTTTACTGTTTTTTATGGCTTTTGTTAAGGAAACTTTTTTGTCAATTTGGCAAATATTTGAGCGAAAGCCAATATTTTTTAAACAAATTTCACTGAAAAGCCAGTGACTTGTGAGGAGAAAAAAAAACTCAAGTGCCTAGAATTCAATGGGAAACGTGTTATTTTGTTTAAAATAAATTTAAAGACTAGTTTTTATGGGGAAAAAACAATACAGTTTCACCAATAAATTTACTGCAAATTTAATGGCAATTTTATTACTCTCCGATTTTTTGCCAGAAATCTGCTAAGAGGAAGTCGGCGAAGAAATATTTTCATTTTTTCGTTTTAATGTCTGACCTGGGGTCTGATCTGGCCCTGCATCTATTAAGCCAACACACTACCTACTTGACTATAGATTTCAAATCAATTTTAAATAATTACGATCTGCCATTTGTAACTGCCCAAAAATCTAAAAAGGTTGTTTACGTGTATGTATCAAGGCATGAGACAATATTTTCGATCTCTCCACATATCCAACTACTTTTTGAACACATTTTTTTATTATATTTTCCAAATTGTCTTTAAATTATCTGTCCATAGCTTAACAAATTTTTTTTATTCCTTTTCTTATTGTTAACTTGTAATTCCTTTATCTTCATTGTCAATTTATTGCAATTTATTCGCCTCATTATTTTCACCATTAAGAAACGAAAAGAAAATCTAAAACGAAAAATGATTTTGTCACACATTATTTTCAAATCGATAACATTTGTTGTGTATAGTTTTGACATACAATTTCTATGAAGACAAGAACCAACGATCAACAGCCAACAACCATTTGCAAACATAATCAAGCAGAAACTTAACGTACGATTTGTTGCAATATGACTGCAACAATGTATTGTAGACGACAGCCAATACTTAAGGGAGATTATTGTTGATTTCTGTTATAGATTTCGAATTTCTTTTTTTATTTTATTTTACACCTGCAATCATATGCCATCATGAAGACTGAAAACAAAAAAAGAATGTCAACTATAATGGAGACACAATATCAAAATAAATTTATAACTCCATTGAAGACAAAAACATAGTAAGAGTGGAAGAGAAAGGGAGACAAAGTATAGACAAGTTAACACAAATATTATTGCACATTATGGCACACATGATTGCCAATGATTTTGAAATGAAAAATCATATGAGAACACAACATACACTCAGTTTGTAGAAGATAAAACAACAACAGCATTTAACAATACACAGGTAATCGATTATAAATGATTTTTACTCTCTCTCTCTCTCTTTTACTCTTTTGTTCTTGTGTCATCATCACTCTTTGTGTATGAACAGAAAATTTATAATGACGTTATAAATCTTTTAAAAATAAAACAAGGAATGAGTGAATAAATGAAACTCTCACACACACAGAGAGAGAGAGAGTCAGAAGGAGGAGAGAGACAATTTAGAGTAGAGAAATTTATTATTTTTTGTTTTAGAGAAGTAGAAAGTAACACAGGTCGTATGATTATTATTTCTCGTAAGAACAAAAACCAATTAAATAACACTCATACGTCTCAGTTGTCTTTTGTATTTTTCAATTTATTTTCTGTGTCTCACCCTCTCTCTCTCTCTCTCTTCTCTCTCTCTCTCTATTTTATTCTATTCTATTCTATTCTATTCTATTTCTTGCTACATTGTTATTGTTTTTATTACAGATTTTACTTGCACGAGTAATTCTATTTTAANAACATTTACACTCACACACATACCAATTTGCCTCATATATGTGTAGCATAAAATTATTGTTTAGGCATGTGAGTGTAAGTCTTCAGCTTTTCTTCATGTATGTACCTGTAGTGGTTGGCATTTTAATGTAATTCTTAACAGAGTGCAGAAATGAAAGAAACAAAAAAAGATAAGGAAAATAGCTTGCGGTTAGATAAGCATGTTACCAGGTTTCTTTACTACCAAATATGCTATGTAAACTCTAGTGTTAAATATCTAAAGTTCTCTTTAATACTCTCACATATACACATACTACTACATACTTCTACACTTCGTTTTACGAGCTTTAAAAATTGTTTTAAAAACATTCAAGTGTGTGTGTGTGTGTGTGTATGCGTAACTATGTGTGTATTTTGAAAAATTTGCATTTTCTTACTCTGGCCTCATCTGTGGCATTTCATACGCAAAGCATGCGAGTATGTGTCGCTGTGTTGCTTGTGTGTATGTGTGCCTAAATTATGTATCAACGTGTAACTGTATTCTTTACAAATAGCTGACAGAAAAATATGTGTGTTACTGTAATATTTTCTCGTAAACGAATTCTTTCCTTCTGCTTATTTTTTATTTTTTTTTTTTTATTTTTTATTTTAATTTCTCAGTACCAGTAAAGGATAGAAATTTTTTGAATAATTTGCCTTTAACATCCCCGAGATGATGATAAAAATTTAAGAAAATAAAACGAAACTTTTAGAAGATATCAAGAGAATCCTGTAATCATTATTTGGGTTATTAGTTAAGGATTTGAAAGGTTTCATCATATTATTGGAGGAAGCATAGACATGATTTTGAAGTTTTGGAATCTTAATCGCAATTTCTCATTGCCCGTTGACCATTAAGAAATCCTTTTAAATTTCAATTTAATTCTTCAAACAACGCTTAACCTTGCCATAAATTGATAAAATTATTCTTTCTTTATAAGAAAAATTCCGTAATACTTTGCCTTAAACATGGTTATACTTAGAAGAGTTTCCTTTATTAACTTGGCCAATTAAATGCCATTGTTCTTGGAACGCATAACTGCAAAGAAATTTCCTTAAGCCAAACATTTAACATTTTCAAGAATGAAAAAGAAAACGAATGAAAAGTGGTTTTAGCTTAAAGACGAACAAAAAAACAAAAAAAAATTGAATTAAAAATTTTCCTCGAATATTTTCTTTTCAAAAATTTTACAAGGAAAAACTCAGAAAAGAAAAGAAAAATAAATACGATAAAAACCTAATGAAGCCTGATGACAAGCGGCTAGCAACACTTTTTTTAAAAACTGTTGTTAGATGGTGTTACTTTAATATTCTGGCATGGGTTGTTGTTTTTTTTTTCTCTCTCTCTCTCTCTCTTTATATCCTTTGCTGTTTTCTTTAACGAACAAATGCCATAACCCTTGGTGCACAACACGTTTTCACTGAATGTAGGTCTTTTTTTTAGAGTGTAGCACGTTAGAATGCTGGAAAGAATGTTTATTTAACCACTGGCAAGTACATACATACGTACCAACAGCAACGTTAGCAGAATCATAAGAAAAGCAAATTTTTTTATTGTTTTCTGTTTATTTTTTGTTCCCCTTTTTGGCAGCTTTAATATGTTGTGAGCGAAGCATTAACATTTTCCGGCAACATCAGCCAGCAACAGCAATGAAAATAAAACGTCAAACATTTCATCAGCACACAGCAGCATGTCTAAATAGAGTCATTCGTTCTCTACCTTTCTTTTAAGCTGTTGTTGGCCCCCTAAATTATGTTGTACAATAAACACGTAACACACATACACGTATTAACTTGTACAAATAAATATTTTGTTTTCATTTCAGTGTGTCAGTGTCAGTGTGTATGAATATTTGTTTATATTTGCACACAAAAACATTCAAACTTATAACTGTCGCTTACAACAAAAAAAATATAAAAGTAGCACAAGGTGACAACCTTAAAGGTACTCTCTTCATCTTTCCCTCGCTCAATTACTTAATAAAAGAACAAGCTTGTGTATCTGTGTGTGTGTGTGCCTGTACATATCCTGTTCCTTTTTTCTCTTTTTTTCTCCTGATAATTTCTCTTTAAATGAAAAGCTTTGCGTTCGTTCTACTCGAGTAGCTTCTATACTTTATTCAGTTTTTTTTTTGTTTTTGTTTTTGTTTTTCGTTGTTGTTTTTCGTTGTTGTTTTTATTGTTCCCATAAAAGTTAAATGAAACAAAACACTTTAATAGCCTGACCCTTAACTGACAAAATATTTAACCTGAAACGTGGTTTGTTGTTTTAGACTTCCTACATGTCTCTTTGCCTTCATTTCACCTTCTTCGTTTTTCTCTTTTACTTCTTCTTCTTCTTCGTCTTTTACACTAGGTGTCCTTTGGAGCAGCAGGGTTGTCTTGGTTGTTTAGGATTTCCTTCGTTGTTTTTGTTTGAAATGTAGATTCTGTTTATGTTTGCACTATCCCTGTGTCTATGTATGGGTGCCTGGGTGGGTATGTGAGTGTATATTATAAAGGCTACTAAACTTTTTTACTTTCTGTAGGTGGATGTGTGTTTGGATACTTTAATAATCATTGTCATCAACATCATCGTTGTCATTATGAGCATTATTAGTAGAACGTTTAAAGGAAGGGAATATTCAGAAAGCAGAGAGAGAACAATACAACACAACCAACAACAACAATCACAACAAACATCAAGTAAAAGTGAAAGTTTAGCAATCACGCTACATAGTAGGCATCAAAAGTAAGAGTTATTATACAGGGAGTGACACATAAAAATTAAAATAAAAGAAACACACACACTTAGGAAGCTTATGGTGAAAATGATGGGGCCAGAAAAAAGTCGAATATTTCTTTTTAAAGACGAAAATACAAGCCAAGGAAATGTGGCTGATCATGATAGTCCTGGTAGTATTATATGCAAGCAAATGAATTCTTCTTATTTCAACTCACTTCTTGTACTCTCGTTGTCAAAGAGTCACTATTCTTTGAGCCACAAGTCACAGTGCAACTCGATAGCGGGCAATACAAAGAGAAAGAAGGTGTTTGAGCATATCAAGTAAGCTGGTGAATTTTTAAATTCATCACTGCTACTAATTCCAAACGAATTGCTAGAGGAACTCGGTGTTCGGCAGATTAGAATATGCTGTGTGTTGTAATTCTACTACAACATCAACAATATTTGCGCTTTGTCGATGGCTTTTGACAATCTTAGACGGATGGAGTCTCACAGGTCATTGAAAAAGTCTGGCTGAAGTTGCCATCAAACATATCAAAGGAACATAGAGTATAAAGTCCAAGATTATCACCAATTGCAGTATTCGTTTAAAAAGATTTTCTTTATTGCGAAAGAATATTAAAAATGTGTGCGACACAAGAATACCGGCTCCTCTTGTAGGGTACCTTCCAGCCACTTACTATCCTCATGTAAAACTTTTATAAGGCATTTCTGAAAAACAATTCAAATAACCAAATGAAGCATAATAGAACAATTTTTTTCTTTGTGTTTCTTTTTTCCTTAAGAAAGATTTTCTTGTGTGCTCTCCTTGTGCTCTCCTTAAACATTTTCTTTTTTCTTATTGCCCAGCAGTTTCCTTTAAACGTTTTCGTTTCATTGCTGATTAAGTTGTTGAGTTTATTAAATTCACCAGCAAGATTACTCACCTCTAATCCCCTCTTGCCTACCAAAAGTAAAATGGAATTATTCTAACAGGTATTTCGTAAGGCCAAAAACAAGAACAAAAAATTCTTATTTATTTATAAAGTGTTGCTGAGGCAAATAGAAATCAATGTCCTAGAAGAAATCCGTTACAGAAAAAAGTTTTAATTTCTGAATTTCTAAATTAAAAGACGAATAACATGACCTTGACTGTTGAGAGCTACAAAAGCAAAGCAAAAAAAAAGTAAACGTAAGCCATTTACACTTGAATGTTACAATTTTAAACTTGACTTGACCTGTTTGCCAAATACATACACACACCTACGTAGAAATAATAACTTTATGAAGCATACTTTCAGTTAAACACCAGCCTCTTGTGAAGCCTGAAACTATGCTTTATAAACAACTATTCATTCTTGCTTTGGCATAAATTCACCAAAGGCGCTGTGTTTTTGGCAACAGAGAGTGAAACATTTTAATTGAGGTAATTAACATGTTGACTTATATTGTTGTTGTTGTTGTTGTTGTAGTTGTTGTTCTTCTTGTTTTGTTTGTTTTTTGTTTATTTTGTTGTGTTGTTACAATAACTTTAAAGGATTTAAACTTGGCTACTTAAATTTTTAATAGCCTTAAAGTATGCTTTACTGAAATTTTCACGCATTTTAACGCCCGCTAATACGATTTTGTTGTTTCATTATACGTTATTTTGTTTTAAAAATAATATTTTTGTTATTATTCAAAAAAAAAATAGAAAAATATGAAATTAGAAAAAATTATTTATATTTACAGTGAATAAGTAGGGTAAGCTGGGTCTGGGCAATGCCACAATAATCCTAAAAGAATACTTTTTTATACATAAGAGGGTGTAAAACCAATGGTATTTTAATTTAGAAAAATTTGTATTTTTTCAATTGCATATGCGTATGGCTATGGTAACATGCCACTACACATAGTATAATTATGTTAAACCTTATAATATTGCAAATTAAAGCCTAAAAACATGCTAAGCTTTTATAATGGAAGTAAAAATTTTGCTTAGTTTCTATTAGTAAAAAAATGTCCAAAGCCTAAAGATGTTTCTGTACTTAATCGGGTTGTTTTTAATTAAATTTTATATTTTATTGCAGAAAAAAACAATTGCTTTTAATGCCTGCCTTTATGCATTAGTATTTAATAAGCTCTATCGATTTAATTATTTATGCAAAAATGTTTAGCATACTATTAGGCTTAAATGAATTGTGGTAAATTGTCATTAACACAATGCTAGCAACACACCGTGTATAGCTCAAGGCCAATTTATTAAATTAACGAGAAAACTTTAATACTTAAAATATTTTTTAAAAATTCTATAAATTCTGGTGCATTTTGGAAAAATTCAATTCTATTTAAATAAATAAACATTAGTATCGAAAAGGAAATGATTTTACACAAAGTAATCGATAACACTTCGAATATAAACAAAATTTAAGAGCTGAAAATTTTAGAAAACAAAATGTGCTTTTAGGGTATTTTTTTAAAGAAGAAATTGGAGATTAAAGAAAGATTTAAAACAATTATTTACTTATTCTAACCTAATTAGTTATTACAACCCTTTAGTAAAGATTAGGACCTAGTTTCTCACATCACTCATGTTCTAGTTGTTCCAGGATTATCGGAAACTACAGTTTAAAGTCGATAGAATTACTTCTCATTTTATTTCATTGTCAGAGTTTCTTATTTTTCTATGGCCTTAGATGCATTTAAATTTTTTTTTCTTTTTCTCTTTTTTTGTCTCCCCCTTTTAGTCCCAAACCGTTATGACTACAACGCCAACAAAACCAAAAAACAGATGTAGTTTTCAAAAAAAAAATTTTCCCATCAAATACAAAAAATATCCATTTATGACTCACTTACATACGTATGTATGTAATGCTGCAATGATTTCCTTGCTCTGTGTGTCTTTTGCTATTTTGCTAAAACGCCAAGTGACATTAAAACTAAAAGTAGACTTTTATAAGTGGTTACGTGAGTGCATAAGAGTGAAATTTTTAAAGGTAAATTACTCACATACAAACACACTCACACACATACACATGCAAAACAAAAATAGGTACGCGAAACAGACAACACACACTTCAGTAAAAAAAAAAAAGAAAATGTGTGTGGAATAAACGACACGAGCATATATGAAAAAAAAAAAACAAATGAAGCATATTTTAAGGGTTTTTTCAAAATTCGAATTGTGGCATACACAAAGGCAACAACAACAAAAAAAGGCTTAAGAGCTGTCAATTTCTAAACAGTAATTGTGGTTATAAGTAATAACTCTTAGGGTGAGATCCAAACAAGGCAAGAATAGGCTTTTAAAACCGACACCCACATTCATTAATTATGACAAAAGGCAAGTGGTACTTAAAGCTTCAACAGCGACTGATAAAGGTACCAAAACAAAACTGAGAATAATGAATGCTCTTATGACTTTACAATTTTTTTTCAGTTTTTTTTCATTTTTTTCCTGTCAGATGTTTAATCTTTTGGTGCTAGTTTCGAAAATAAATTAAAAAGTACGTTTTATGGTACTTTTTTTTTTGTTCCTTTTATTCTTAGCAACCATTTAACGCTGTTCATTTGTTTCTTTTTCAATTTCAAACTCAATTTCCTATCGATATGCTTAAATAAATTTATAGTTTATGAGAATACATATATAAAATGATAAACATACAGACATATGCATACATACGTATGTACGAAAGAAAAGGAATTATAAATTTTATTTTTGTAGTATTGAAATACTGCTTCTGTTAGTTCGTTTTTTTAACCAATTTTTTATACGTACTTTTGCGAATTTATTTGCAATTCTTTTTTTCTCGCAATAACGCAGTAGCAAACCAATTGAAAAACTTTTATGGCGCCATTTGAAAGTTTTTAATAATGTTTGCAACAAAATTTATTTTTTTTTCAGTTTTTTTTTAGTTTATTTTCGCATATTCTTTTTTAAATGCTGCTGAAATGAAAAACATATAAACGTGCATACAAAAATATCGAATTGTATTGAAATAAAACTTTAGGAAAATATTTCTTATAGTTTTCTTTCTTTTCTTCTTTCATTATATTTCCCGATATTATTTACTATGCCATCGATCCAGCAAAACAAACAGCCAGCCAACCAAGCGTTCATTCACTCATTCATTGATTCATTCATACATTTCATCCTATAGAACAGGATGCTTATGATTGTATATTCTCACTCGGTTGTTAAAGTGAGAGGAGACGAAAGAAGAGAAATCTTCTCCTTTTAAACACCCACACAATTATCACTAGTTTAAATCAAAACGAATAAATAATCGTAGTAAAGAAAACCTTTTTTTTTTGCAATTTAATTTAAAGGATTCTTCCTTCGTCCTTGCTTCTTTACAAAGAAAAAAAAAGTAATTTTAAGTAACTGCAGTTTTCATTTAAATTTTGCCAAACTTCAGTTCTTTTTCTTTGTATAAGAGAAAAAAAAATTCAAAAATAAATTGTTTTTATTGCCAAAAATATTTTCTTTTGATCATTTTCTTTAAATTCAAACGCTTTTATTTTTTTTTTTAATTATCCTTTTGACATATTAAGGCGTTATAGCCAAGTAATATTCAACAATCACTTGTTATTTAGAGCATGAATCAAAGTCAAGTGTAAAACCATACAAAGAAATTTAAAAATCAAAGAAATAAAGAAAGACAGACACACACACCACAAATTTAAAAATAAAAAAAAAAAGTTTTTAAAGTTCCTATCATGTCATGTTCTAATAGGTCATCAATATTCGAGGTTGGATTGTAAGTACTTGACTTTTCTTAAATTTCAAACTGAAAACCTTATACTGCTCCTTTCAACACAGCGCATTGATATGCAAATGCATATTCAGAATGATCATCATTGCGTATTACATCATTGCATATCACAATGCCATCAACAATCTGGTTACTGAAAAACCGTTAGCTTTGAACTGAGTGTTAGAAGAAGACATCTATTGCAAAAGAAGCAAATGCATCCACACCATTTTTTGATTTCAATAGCTATCTCTTGACAATGGATCCGTAATTGGTCATTACAATACTTCCAATTTAGCTTCTGAGTCCAACCAGATGCTGCCATCTACTGCCTAACGCCGATTCCGAACATTAGATGTGAATAGCTTTTCATGGAAATTTGTTAAAAATAATAAAATTTATTCTCCTATCGTTTTCTGTTTTTATTTTTTATTTAAATTTCCCCAAAAGCCGTCTCCTTACAACCTGTCCCTCTCTGTCTGTAAGTCTGTCTAGTCGTGTCTTTTTTTTTTAATACAAATTCGTTAACCTTTAATTACTTTCCGATTGAAATATTGTATTAAAACTTTAATATTCTTTTACCAATACATTCATACAGAAAAAAAAACAAATAAAAGAAAAGAATTTCAATACTTTTCTTTAATGACAATATCATTTGACCTGATTTTCTCCAATCTAGTCTCTCACTTGTGGCCTGTTTGCCTGGCTATAAACAGATTCACACAGAACAGTTCGCCATTCTTTTTTTTTTCTTCTTCATTTTCTTTTACAATTCGACAATCAACACGCACACAACCAACCAGTCACTCATTCATTCATTTGTTTGAATGTTGTTGTTGTTATTATTGTTGTGTTAAATATAAAATGATGATGGGGTTTTAGTGAATGCCACAGTTATGTGTTTATGCTCATGTGAGTCTATGTGCGAGGAAGTCTATGAAAGTGTCTCGTTTAGACTGTGTTAGTATTGGTGTTCGTGTTCGTGTTCACATTTGATTGAACGACGCGGTACAGGAATTGAATTTTGTGGTGTAATGCAGATATCAAAATCACACAATTTACACTCTCTGACTTTAGCGCACACATTCATACATCTGAGCATACTGTACCATACACATACACATACACACACACACACACTTTCATTTGGCAATAGGTTACCTTTGTTAACCTACATTTGTTGTTGGAACATAACATTTCATATCGTCAATACTGATGATGATAGTGATGACTTTGAGGTCGGCAATAATAATACAAATGCTGTTGATAATGATGATGCCGATAATAATAATGATGATGATGATGATGGACTATGATAATGATAATTTTTGATAATAATAACCAGAGTGTAATATAACAGCACTAACAAAGGCAATGTATAACCTATTTTATGCTCCTTCTTTTGTTGGTAAAATGAGTTCACTGGGTAACAATGTTGCGGTCTAGTGGTTTTCCAAAAAGTCAAACATTTTAAAATCAAATATGACAGAAGAAGATGAATTTAATTTGTGATAAGAAATGAACAATTTGCATTAAAGACTTACGGAAAAATGATTAACGATTTCAAAATAAACCCTCAAGATACAGTTGCTGAAAAATTATTCTTAGAACCATTCGCTCAATCTTTTCAGTTCTTTTTCATCAATTTTAAATAAAATCCATAACTGTGTTACGAACATGAGCACATTTTTCGAATAAGCGATCCTGAGTGCCAGTGTTTAGAAAGATCGAAAAGTCAACGACTCAACAATTGCTTTCCGAAGTAAATTACAATCCCAAATTTATTAATGCTTTAACAGCTTGGAATTGTCAATATCCTCTCAGCTAAGTAATTATTGGCAAAAACTCTCTGAGAGTAAATAAAATTTGTATGAAAAGCTTCTCAGAAATCTATCGTTCGGAGTCGATTTTAAACTGTAAACCCCGCCACGGTGTGAGAAGCAATGACGTAATCCAGACTGAAAGGTTGTAACAGGCAATTAAGTAAGTAAGGAGTTTTCATTAAATCCTTCTGATTTCCTCGTGCCTAAAGTCCTTGAGTGTTTTGCAAATCTGACTTTTCTTGTATACGTTCTAGGACACCTGTGTTAGTAAATCTAATGCTGATGCACTGGCCATAGCGGGTGTAGAGCTTATAGTTTTCAAATTGTTACACAAGCTGTTGACTCCATTCGTTGTTTACCTAGCCACCAACCAACAACGCTTCTTAAGAAACTTTATTTATGGCTTATAATCGAACTATTTAAACATGAAAAATGTATGTGTTCGAATTCATTTCTTTTAATTTAATTTAATTAATATTACTGTATGTTATAAAACAAATATGGCCAAAAACATAATTCATAACACGATCATAAAAACGTTTTAAAAATTTATAAAAAAAAAATTATAGAAAATTATGTATGGCAGCAGAATTATGCAAACTAAAGAAGAAAAAAATCGTTTTGATTTTTATTGAAATATTATACGCAATTACGTCAATGACATTTATGGCAATAATATTTTAATATGCAACCGCAGAGTAAATATGGTCATAAAATAAAATAGATTTTTATGCATAAAGCCTGAAAGCCGTGATTTGGCGGGAATCAATCGTGGCCGTGGTAGCCAGAGAGTGATGTTTTCAGTTTTATTAATAATATTAATTAATCAAACAAAAATAAATAATTTAATTAGTTTGTAATATTTTAATAAAAAAAATAAAAATAAAAATAAATTCATTCATTTATTCATTCATTCATTCATTTATTAACGTATTAAATGACAATTAAAACTATTAAGAGAGAAAAGGTAAGAAGGAGTGAGTGAGTAGAGCAAAACGTGGTGTTGTCTATAATTAAAATCAATTTAAAGATTTTTATTAAATTATTGTTTTAATCAAACATAAAACGATTTGTGCTAAAACAATTTATGAAATTTCAAAATTTTTTATAAAATTTAAAAAAAATATTACGACCAGAAAAATGATTTTTCCTTTCATTTCAAACACACACGCATACGCACACACACAGCATGACGCAACCCAGAAATTTTTTTTTTCTTTTATTAAACCCTGCTTAACCGGCAGAAAAATGTTGCTGAGGGAAAGAATATTCATGCACTTGTATTCTCTCTTCAGCATGGAAATCTTTTTTCCTGCCATTTTCTTTTCATATGAAAAAGAAAAACGAAATATTTATGAATGATTTGTATGCATGGAAATGTGGAAATATGCATGCATGTTGTGTATTGCATACGAAAACAACAAAAAAAGAAAACAAAAAAAAAAAACAAAAAAGAATGGGAACAACAATGTAAAAACGACAGCAACATTACAACGTCACCAAAAAAAAAAAGAAAATTGTGCGACAGACAAAATACGGAAAGACTGCAATATCACATCATAAATGTATCAATACACTGTGGAGCAATAGATGCTAGAAAAATGTCTTCTTTTTGTTCATATTTTTTATTTTCTTTTTTTATTTTCACCATGACAAAAGCATGTTTTTCATTGCCAGGATATATGCATCTCCCTATACATTTATGAAATAAGAAAACGAAAGGATAAAGAGAGAGAGAGAGAGAGTTAAAAGGGTTAGAGTTTGTTAAAGTTCATGTTACATTTCCATCATCTGGTCTACTTCTACCACTGCCACTACTACCACTGGCAGCATCATCATTATGATGTTGTTTTGAGATGTGGGACAAGTGCAATCGATTTTTTATATTTTTTTTTTTTTGAATTTGCCAATTTTTGTATTGTTGTTGTCAAAAGTATTTGAAAGAATTACAGATTTTTTTTGCAATGTTTTTATTATACCCTACAGCCAGAAGCTTAACGCTAAAGTTAACGTTTTAAATGATACACGAGCTTAATGCTTATGCATCTGTTTATCCATTTTGTAAGCAAAAAACAGGGTGTTATTTAAATCGGCAATCGAACTGAATTAGCTACGTTCATGCGAATCAACAATAAGCTACAGTCAGATTGCAGCATTATAATCTTTACATAGAGTGGGTACCGAATTCTATTCTCCATCACTCTTGCCCCTGTGCCACTGTCGGTAAGTGGTCTATCCGTGGACAACGGAATGATTCCTTTCTCAACAGATTCAAATTATTTCAATGAACTCTTATTAATCAGTTTTATTGCAAAGGATTTCTCAAAGCCATAACAGTGTCACCATGGTCTGTATGGTAATGACCTCCAGTAAGTTATATGGCGAACTTAAGAACACATACAGCTTCTACAGCTTCGGTTACACCAATGTACTCCAGTCTCTAAAAGCTGTTGTTGTACGAATATTTTAGTAGAAATATGCAAACGTATAGAGCTTGAAATAGCCCAACTTGACTGAATATATGGTAAGCTAGCTCCTTTTTTTTATCTACCAAAAATAAACTATTTATGGCATTCTACTATGTTCGTTTTTTTTCAACGCTTACGTTACATTGTCTTTCAAACTATTTCATTATTTTTTTTTTTTTTTGTTTTTAAAAAATTTCTGTTACAGTTTATTGGTAATACACAATAACAGTAACACACTTACACAAACATACACACATAATTTCTCTCAAACACATACTACATAAGCTTTCCAAAAAAATTATAAACAAAAGAGAAGAAAAGTTGCTGTAACACACAACTCACAGCCCACAGCTGTGTTGTGTACAACACAAAAACGTTAAAAGTGTTGCAGCATTTTAGGCATTCAATTATACGCAAATGAAAAAAAACGTATAAAAGAGAGGAGAAACAAAAAAAGAGAGTAAGAGGAGGGAGGCGATGTTATGAAAAGGGGCTAGAACGAAAAATATTTCAGGGTTTAACACAATTTTGAGGCCTCTTGGCATAATTTTTGTGGCAGGATCAACACGTTTCTTTTTGCCTACTTTATGGTGTTGCAAAATAAACATTAATGTGAAGGTAAAAAGTTTAAATTCTATGTCTTAAATACAGTGGAAATTTAAATGGGAAATTTAGTTTATTTAAAGCACAACTGCTTTAAGAACAATTAAAAAGAAATTTTATTTTAAAATAAATTTCTTATGGGTAATAAATAAGTTTCCTTAAAATATGCTTCAATATTTTTCTTTTTTCTTTTCTTTCTTAAAAATCCTGTGTTGAAATTAAGATTTCTGCAACAGTTTTTCTGTTGTGCGTTTTTAATAACCACGAAATCAAGGCAAGCAATTGTTGCTTTCATAATGGAAATCATTTCATTACACAGGTATTTAAGAGGTATTATAATAACAGCAACAGCAACAGCAACAACAACAAGAATAATAATAATAATACATACAGGATATGCGTGTGTGAAGAATAAAAATGAAAATTGAAAATATTTAAAATGAATTTCTTAAGAAAAACTCAAAAAAGAAACAACAACAAAACAATAAACCAGGCAATGCCAAGCGTTCGTTCTTTATTATAAGGCTGCTTAAATGATTAACAACTTAAGGCCAAATGAATGAAAATCCCTTCTGAGAAATCGTTATTATTTAAAAGCCTCCATAATATATACACACACGTAATTGTATGTGTAAGTATGTTTGCTTTTGTGTAAGCTTATAACAGTTCTTAATACTCATTCTTCTCTTTAGATTCAGAATCCAATGCCGTTTCTGATTTTTCTTTATTCCTTGGTCTTATGCGAACGAACGAATGAACGTACGTACGAACGTACGTACGAACGAATCACTTGTATTTCAATTATTTTGTGAAACATAAAATCACTTGCATTCAATTTAAAATAACATAATGAAAATCATTTATCATTTTACACACACACGTACTCATACACTCAAACACTTACTCAAATAAACATACACATCTGAATTTACACCAACACTGTTTAACACAAACACATGAATGTATAGTTTTTTATATGGCATGCACTCAATGTCGTCGATTCACTTTGATTGTTAACTTTTTCCCCCACTATCCATCTTTCCTTCTCTTACTCTTCTTTATTTTAAATATACACCGATACTTGCGTACAACTCACAAAGATAGAGCAGAAGGGGGGAAGACAAGGTAGTTAGCCAGAGTACAGGAGAGAAATATTTACAATTGTCATGCATGGCTCTGAATATATATGTATGCATATGTGAGTACATGTGTGTGTGTGTGTGTGTGTATGAAAAGTATGTGCGTGAATACCTTTTGCTTACACTTGTAGATTGTTTAATACTCTCTTCCGGTATTCCTCTTTCTCTCTCTCTCTCTCTCTCTCTCTCTCCCTCTC
>QOCX01000608.1:3816-48194 GCA_005959815.1 Sarcophaga bullata | reverse complement strand
TTTTACTTTTAGTCAGTCACACTTCATTAATTTTTGTCTCTCCTGAAACGAACAGTCCAAATAAATGAAATAAAAATTATTATTTCTACTACTATTTCGTGCATTTATTTTATTTTATTTTTTTTTAAGTTTTTCTTTCGACATTTTTTGTTTTTTTTTTTCAGGGCTCTACTTTAAAATTTATGTGTCTGTCTACACAGCTATTGAATGACAAAAGCCATGTCATTGATGAGGGATTTTGGTTTTATTTTTTTACCACCAAATCATGTAATAAATAGTTCTTCGATATTAAAGAAGATAAAAACTGGATGGCATAAGGAAAATAAGCCACAGAGAAGACATTGAGAGGCGCTATAAATTTAAAAATTTTTAAAAAACTTTTTCTTTCAATATTTTTAAATATGGGAGCCTATTTTGTAGTCCTAGTTGTTTGCTGATCATGGTAAATGCTATGGCAGTTTCCACAGATGCCAATCAATTTGCGTAACCTTGGTGTACGAATCTTGTAGGGCATCATTTCCCAAAAAACCAGTACAAATACAAAAAATATCCTTCGGTCCATAAAACAAGCTACAGTCAATTAAATTCATTATAAAAGAAAAACAATAAAAAACACACACACACATACACGCGCATAGAGAGAGAAAAAAAAAATTGGGCACAGGACACATGAGTAGAGAAAAAGTAGAGAGAAATCAAATACAGATTTATTGTCATCAATAAATATATTCTTATTGTTGTTGTTCGTGTTATTGTTATATGTATAGATAGAGATACTAACACCCTGAAATTGACAGTTAAAATTGTTTTAAGGTTATAAAATAAAAACACACACGCATACACACATACATATAGTCACAGTTAATATACACAGACAGACAATATAAAATAAAATATGAAAAATTCAGGCAAAAAAAAAACTGAAAAAAAAGAGAAATATTTTCTTGCCCTCATAGACAAGCACGAAATCATTCAATTGTAAATTAAATGAGTGTTCGTATGTGTGTGTGTGTGAGTGAGTGAGAGAGAGAGATATATTTCTGTGTAACCTAAAGCCAATTTAAAATATTCTTGATTAATTGCCAAAAAGATATCGCCAAACATTTGCACAAACCGTTACACAAACACTCACTTTTACACTCACCCATACATGCATGCATTCATTCATTGGTTGGCTTTTCATTCATTCGTTTGCTTTTATTTCACAAATAAATGAAGAATAAAAAATAAATAAATTTCATACAACAATTATTAAATAAATGTGCAAATGGCTGTACGTCTGTCAGCTTGTATAAGATATTAGCGTGGTTCGTATATCCCGGGAAAATTTTTCTTTCATTATGATTCCAGCACAAAGTACTGTGTCAACTAATTAGTTTATTATCAAAGCATAGCTTCTATTACAAACCAATCTAAGGTTGTGATCTACACTGGTTATTATAAATGAAATGAGACTGAATATCTTCATTCATTTATATTGAAAAGTCATGTTCAAATACGCTTTTACATGCATTTTTCCCCGATAACTTCTTGTGCTACCCTTCTGTATACATATTTGTATGGATATTCATTTCCTATCATATTTTTTTCCAAATATTTTTTAACAAAAAAAAAAAAGAAGAGAATAAATATAACCAGAAAATAAAACATGAATAAATTTACTATAAATTACCATTTTACAATGCCAATACAAACACACACATACTCACATGCATATCATATCAACACACTTATTAAGCACACACACACACTTAAACAAATGGCTGCCATATTCAAGTCTTCAATGCACACTTCATTCCACATACACATTTACAGGCATTTTATATTTAAACAGGCTAACAATTATCCATACATTTAACAATATAAGCAAACACACACACACACACACACATATATACATACATGCAAGCAATTGAATATCTGTTACGTTAACATACAGCCTTATTCTAGCAGTCTCTCTTTATTGCTCTCTGATTCTCTCTCTCTCTCTCTCTCTGTCACACTGTTTGTTTGATTTTTGTATGAGAAAATATTCACATAGAGCGACAAAAATCCTGCAATTGTTTATGCTGAAGCCAAACGATCAACTGCTGCTGACGAAGTGACAAAGCAGAAGGCCATTTTTTTTTCTACTACGACAACAATAACAACAAATAAGTGCAGTAGCAAAAACTACAATCAGAAGAAGAGCAGCAACAACGGTTACATAAAACTGTCAAAAACATTTACAAGCAATAATTTACTTCAACAAAAAAGCAAAAAAAAAAAAAAGAAAAACAAAGAAATACTTACAGAGACAATAAAAACGAGAGAGTTAGAGAGAGAGAGAGAGAGAGAGAGCGCGACTAGGTGCATTACGTTAACTACATATGTGTGAGTGTATGAATATTTTGTTATAAACTAGACAATCATATTACCACCCCCTCTATTCCATTTGTCTCTTATAGTAGCTGTAGTATAGGGATTATTTGTCTCTATTGAATATTGATATTTATTTCGTTTTTTGTTTTTTGCTTTCTTTTCATTTTTTATTTTCATTTTTTTCTATTCATTTCATAGCATTATTAATGACATTTCCTTTTTGAGTTTTACTATCAAATTATTGTTTCGCTCTCACCCTCTCTCCCCTCTCCTCTCCCCTCTCTCTGCCTCTCGTCTGTAGAATCTGTGTGCGTGCGATTTTTATTTTCCAATAAATTTTTTAGTTTTTTTTATGGTTTCCCTCTTCCATTTTAGTTTTTTTTTTTCAATTTCTTTTTTTTTTTTTTTTATTATTTTATTAACTATTTTTGAATAATTTATAAAATATGTTGTTGTTATCAAAGTTATTAGCAGAAGTGATAATTTATGCTCCACTGCTGATGCACCATTGCATGGCATTGCTCCCAATTGTGAGTCACAGACACAGACTTCAACATCTAAACCGGAGATGTATTTTTGACGATAACAACCAGCGGTTGTGGTGTTCACTTTGGCGCACATATACGTGATATTTTGCACTAAAAATGAAATTGAAATTGAAATTGAAATAAAAAATGGGGAGAAAAACATTAGAAAAAGAATGATTTTTGTTTATGTGTATGCGTGCTTTGCATTGGATAGATATAGGCATCAAGGAATATATGAGCGATTCACAAATGCTATGAAGAGATCTTTGATGTCGTAAATAAAATCATCTCGATCATAATCAAGTTATCGACCAATGAAATTCATTTCAAATACATGTCGTCAAGTTAAAAAATGCAAGTCATTATAATTTTGCCAACTTTATATAAAGCACTGTTCAGTTCAAAACTGTTTTGGAACACTTGATTACATAGTTATCCGGGGCACTGGGTTCATTTCCTACACCAGCCCCATTTAATACTCACCGCCTTTATTATACGTATAGGTATACTTCACACATGTCCGACCCGGCACCATGGGGCAGCCAATAGCATTTGGCTGATCTTTATATTTCGACCATAAATCCACAGTATCAGGAATATTGTCATTATCAGTAGACACTATGGGACGGCGACAGGGTATATACGATAAATCCTCTCTCAAGCCTTCACATGTTAAGTCGCCAATTTGACTTTTATCTTGAAAAGGGCCAATCCAAGTAAACCGAAAGCAATAGGGATCTACATTCACAATTCAAAATGAAATAATTTGAAAAATTTGATGATTTTACAACAACAAAAAATGCAAACTAAATACCAACACTCGGCCAAAGTAAGTAAAAAATTTAAGAAAATTAATTTAATGAAAACATTTAAAATGATTTGAAACATTTCAATTGTTTTTTTTTTTTTTTCTATTTTTAAATGCGTTTTGTCTCTGCAAAGATGCTTTCCTTAACTTTAATGTTAAACGACTGATGATGATAAATTTAATGTTGGAGTAGATAGATAGCGTATGTGGAAGAATACATTCATTGTGTTTCTTTAATGCATTGATTTTGATTTTTATCTTATCTTATTTATAATAAATAAAGAAAATAAAAGAATAAAAAAAAGAAATAAAAACCAAAATAAATAACAATTTTATTGAATAGTTTTGCTTTATTTTTTCATTTATTGTCAGTAGTTCGGATTGCAGTGAGCATTCTTGCGTATAAGCAGCAACATTACTGTTGCCGTTATATTGACGCGTGATTGGCTACAATGCGTCACTGCTTTTTTTTATCGGCGTTTTTCTGTTAAAACATAAAAACGTTTTTTTTCTACGTATTTATTTAAGATTTTAATTGAACTTGTTTGTGTTTTTTTTACGATTTTAAAAGGGATTTTTTCTTCTTCTTTCTTCTGTTTTGCTCTTCATTTATTTAATTATCTGTGACTTGTTATTTCAAGTGTTTATTTTCATTAGGCTTTTTAACATTTCTCTTTCCGCTCTCTCTCTCTTTATCTCTCTCTCTTTGTCTCTCTCTCTCTATCTCTGTCTCCCTCTCTTCTACAACAACAGCCATTTAAAACGTTTGTTTAGTAAAATAAAAGGCAAAAACAATAGCTGGCATAAAAATAGTAGACAACATAAGAGCCCCTTTCAATTTCAATATGTTTCTCTAATTATTCCCGTAAATTTTGTGTTCAAAAAAGCAGAAAAACTTTCAGCCATGCAAACAGCCAATGCAGCATACTCATAGAATCATAGAATTGATGCTTTAAAAGAGAAAAAGAAGAATACTTTTAGGCAAATAAGATATAAACATCATACAACCAAGTAAACATACACCCACTTACTCACACACACACACATCTATATAAAACATTTCTTAATGGTAAACACACTTTCAATTGCCATTTTTGGAATAAACATGTTGGCATCTCATTTAGCAGCTCCCTATGATTGCAATAACAGTCTACTCTAGATGCTGCATAGTTATCACGGTAAGAACATTGCAAAATTCTTTGTCTGAAAACTGGCATCATGTAGGGTGTAGCAAATTAAACATTTAAAATATTTTTGGTCGAGAAAAACCAGAGCCTTACATAGAACATTACATATATTACAGTTTTAATGTAAAAGTGTTAGTGTTGATTGTGATAGAGAATAGAAATAATTTTTAGCACTTAATTTTATGCAAATTTCATGCAGATTTTACAATAGAAATAAACACACACACACACACACACACACACATGTATACATACATAGATACATACATCTGCTTATTTAAATAATGACAGAGAAAATTGTAAAAAGCCATATAACAACACAGACACACACACACACATACATACAGAAAAATATCCCAACATTTAAGAGAAACAAGAAGAAAAAAACAAAGCTTATATTTATATTTACTTTTATTTGTAAATGTGTGTTGATGTGAGTGTACGACAATAGATAATATTGTATATGTGTGTGTGAGTCCTTGCAAATGTATTTCTGTTCGAATATTATGGTAAAAATTAAAGTTAATGTTACTAAAATAGTTGTTATTGTTGTTGTTGTTATTATAACACGAATACTAGCGATTTCTACTTGCATATGAAAATGTTCTTCATTTATAAACACACTTTAGCACACGGCACATGCATACAGAGAGAGAGAGAGATAGAGAGAGAGGGAGAAAGTTTTTGTTTTGGCCATTTTAAGTGCTACTGTGTACTACTAAGGAGTGTAATGTTGTTACATTATATTCGTATGTTCCGTTAATCACTAAAATTTTTGGTTTTTTTCTGGGTTTTTTCTTTTGTTTTGTTTTTACAAAATAATCTTGAATGCGTTTTGCCATTTTAGTGTGTATTTCCGTTTGTCCGCTGTATGTGGTTCCCTATAGTTTCGTGTTGGAATATACATTTTTTTATAGAAAATTTCTTAAAATTCTTGTGGCTATTTACGTTATTTGTGTGCATGTGAGTATTTCTTTTGATTTCATATGTGGAAATCTGTAAACAAAATGTCGCTATTGTTTACTGTTTTCTAAAACCATTTAGCAGTTCGACTGCTAAATGGCAGTGATAGTCTACTAAGAGTGAAAAAAAACTAGAACATGGGACGCATACATTTTAGACAAGCAAAATGTATAGAATTGATATTTTTGGCTATCATGGTGAGAAGTTCTTTAAGAACAACTCCAAAGAATACTTTTTTAATTGTTTTGAATTTTCTGAATTTTGCTTTTAAAGTCATGTAACGCTGTTTGGATAAAACTATTCTCGGCATTGCATTTGATTTATTTTTTCTAGTTGATTCCAAGACAGTTTTTCGCATTCTTTTCAAACATAATGACAAAAGTTTTAAGCAGGGTTATGCAGGATTATGAAAATCTGTTGGCTTGTCGTATCGTATATTGATGACAGGCTATTAAACTACAATATGCCTTTAAAAATAACAAAAAAAATCTTTTTTGGTTCTCTTTTTTTCGTTTATAAATTATTTATTATGCTGAAATTATACTTTAGATTTCCTTAATGATGATAAAGACATGCATCCATCCATTCATCCATCTATTCATCCTTCTATCCTCTGCCTTTTTATTTTTTTAAAAGAGCCACTGAATATAGTCTGCCATACCTTTTTCCTCCACTGTGGAAAACCCCGTTCATGTACATATTAAGGTAACCTGAAAGAAAAAAAAAAAGAACAAGAAAAATTATTTCAAAGTGTTAGAAAAAGTGTTACATCACAACGGAAATTATGTTAACCAAGTAAAATGGCATCAATTTTATAAAAAAAAAAAAAACAAAAAAAAATTAAATAAAATCACCAGCAAAAAAAAAATACAGAAAAAAATGGAGAAAAAATATTGGAAACGAGTATCAGCAAATAGTGTTACAAACTGATGAAGTATGAAGGATGAAGAAGGAAAAGTGTCAATGTGTATTATGATGGCAACACTTCTTCAAATGACACTTTATATAACTTCTTATTTCCTTTAACTTCTTGACTTTTCAAGAGCAAAAAAAAAACAAAAAAGAATAAAAATGAAAGAAAAAAAAATCACAGGAGAATGAAGAAATTGTCATGGCATGAATAAAAGAAAGAATAAAAAAAGGAGTGAAAAGAAAAACCATCATCGAGATGAGCTGAAAAGCAGAAGAAGAATGAAGAAAGAAAAAAAAACGAATCGCAACCAGAATGATTGATCATTTATTGACACTAAACATTATTACCTTGAATGCTAAGAGGAACGTAAATAATATATGATGACACAATGTAATGATGATAGCGATGACGATTACAATGATGATAATAATGTTCGATTATGTGATATTTGTATAATACAGGGTGTTAAAAAGAATTTTAGAAAATAAATTTCAGAAAATGTTTGATTACAATACAAATTTAGAATATTGAATCGCCCTCATAAGGTATTGTATTTTAACAATTGCTTTGGAACCATTTTAATATTGAAAGGATGGCGTGAGAAACTAGGTTATAATCCTAACTGAAGGGTTGTAATAATCAATTACGTATGTATGTATGTGAGTAAGATAATGCCATCTAACTTCACATTGTAATACATTCGATATCCTCAAAATTTCATAATTACAGTTTTATTGATAATGTGAACGATGCCCTTTATGTTGAAAAGTCTTTCCAAAGATATAGATTTCTCTTATTTCTCGCTTCGGCAAGTTCTGGAAATAAAATTTTCGATAATTTTATGTCCTCAAATAAACTTACGATCGAAAACGAACCTAAAATAACTCAATTAGGTTCGTTTCAGTATTTTTAGAAAAACCTGTGGCTTCACATGGATACGTTCTGAGCAGTCAAGTGAGCTTTTATCAAACTTACCACTTTAACCTACATACCTACCCTGTATATGAGTTCATATATATATTATGCAAGTGTATGTATGTGCATGTAAGTATAATCCTTATAACAAAGTCACGGAAGGATAAATCCAGTTAAAAATTATGACTTTAACAATAATGGCAATGACAATGTTTCATTTTTGAATACAATATTTACAAGTAAAGGAAATTATTAAAGAATCGAAATATGAAAAGAAAACCGAAATATGAAAATGAAATCCAAAAAAAAAATCACTTCATACTTAATATGGCTTACAAAGCCATACTTTTTATTATTGATGCCGGAATATACATGTTCTTACACACATGCATACATACATACATGCATACGTACATTTGTATAGGTATCTGAATATATAAGAATTTTTTTTTTTAATTTTTATCATACTTGATTATGCCATAAAGTAATTAAATCCCTGACTTAAAGTGTGAACAATTTCATTAAAGCTGCAAATAAAAGGGTGAATCCTTAAGCGATGTAGTTTGTTGAATAATAATGTAAAATACCTCGGTCTCTCCTTAAATCTCTCTCTCTCTCTCTTTCTCTCTCTTTAGAGGACACTCTATAAGTCAACAATACTATGCAAGTATTTACATTTTAATGTAATATTTATGCAAATTCTCTACTGCTCTCTCTCTCTCTCTCTCTCTCTCTCTCACTCTCTCTGTGTTTCTGTTTCTGTATATTACAATGGTATACAAAACAAGAATGAATGAACACAATGTTTGCGTGTGCGCGTGTGTGTATGAGGACGAGCACATGGCTGGGCAACATTTATTATGTACACCTATACGTGTGTATGTGTGTGTAAGTGTTTACATGAAAATTTCATTTTATTAAGTTTTTACTTGCTTATTGCTGTTGTTGGTGTTGTTGTTATTGTTGTTGTTATAAAACTGCAATAATAATAATTCCCTTAATAACACTTCTCTCATGTAGTGAGTCGTCTTACTCTCACACTTACACTTCATCTTTGTTTTTTACTCTCATATGGATATTTAATTGTGAATGTATTGTTGTTGCTGTTTTTACAGTTGTTAATATTGTTATTGTTGTTGTAGATATGGTATCTGTAATAAAATCTTTATCAGCCCACCTTTACGGTTTTGCTGAGTGGTTGCTGGCTGTTGGTTTGTTTTCGCCTGTTTTTTTTTTCTTCTTTTTTTCTTCTTCTTCATTGTTGGCTTTTTTACAACCGTGTAGTGTGGCAAGCTGCAAAGGCTTTAGAGTATTTACTTGTATTTTCTTTAATGATTCTTATCCTTGTTCTTTTTCAGGTTTTGTTTCGTTTCCTTTAAAGATTTTAAATTTAATTTCAAATTGTTTTCCTCACCTTTTCAATTGAAATAAAAAAAGTTTTCTTTTTTTTCCAATTGACATTAAATTGATGTCAATGTTCTTTAAGTCTGTTTTCAGTTGCTTGTTGTGTTTATAAAAACAGAGAAAATTCTGCATTACAATTAACTCCAGCTTAGAGCGTATAGGTATGTACACCTATTGTGTGCCTATAGGGAGTGTAATAGAGAAATATTTTTCATTTCTTCTTTTACTTCTGCTACTCCCCTGTTTCTTTCATCATTTCTCTTCTAAAACAGCTTAAGAAGAAACCCTACTTGGCATAAATGTATCACCGTGTACCTTTTTTAATCACTCATTTCTATCGTTATAAGTGATAAATCCAGTTTGAATTATTTATTCCCCACCGCATGACATAAATGTCAACCAATAACCACAGATTTATGTGGCATCAAATCAAAAGTTCAATCACCTTGCCAGTGTCAACTTGAATTTTCCAATTGCAATATTGATTAAGAATTATTCTTAGCCAACATGGGTTTCGGGGGAGAGGAAGAAAAGCACAAATAATGAAAATATTTTTGCCTACGCACCACAACAAGCATGAAAATTTGAAAAAAAGAAATGAAAAAAGATACTCAAGAATTGTTACTGTGTTGCATAACAAGTTCACAACCGTGTACCGATGGCGACTGTTGGTCTCATCCATTAACTATGCCAACCAACTAAAAAAAAATTTTAATGCCACTTATAGAGTCACAGGCACGTTTCATGGCTTAATTTATATTTTGTTTTAACCCCATAGTTGTGCTACGTTTTAATGTACTACAGTGAGTACGCGCGAGTATTGTTTTTGTTTGTATTTGTCTTTTTAGCTCGTATTGTTGTTGTTGTTATTGTTGTTCGGAGTGTTATTATTATAAAATTATTGTGATAGTTTTTGCGATTGTAGTGTTTTTTTTATTTAAAAAACAATCGTGTTTATAAACACGAATACAACTACAATAAAAAAAAGCAATGCAAAATGTAATGCCAGTATAGGGGCTTACAACGTAAGACTATAATTCTTTATTTACATCACACCTCACCTCACACCACCTCATACCCCCTTATAATACCTTGTAATTCATGCAGCTTATAAAACTCTCACTATGTTTTAATTAAAAATCTTTAGTTATGTTGTATTAAAAATGTATTGAAAATTATTTATTTAGGTTTTCCTTTAATTATTTGAGATTAAACTCCTAAAAGTAGGCTACATTTGTATTTTATAAATTGTATATAAAAGTATACTGGAATTAATCGCTTAATTTGCGCCTAGAAGTTAAACAAAAATCGTATATAATTCCGGATTCATATTATCGCAAATTATAGCGACTAAGCTGAAACGTGAAAGGATTTCAAGGTGACCAACACAAGAAAACTGAAAAATATTACCATCACTCCTTGCATCAATATTATCAAGGTAATTATCATGTCAATAGGAGTAAAGGGAATACTGGTGAAAGTTACATTAAGTTCCTCAGCATCATGGTTTGCAAATATCATTATTATTTGCCCCAAATTATTTCTATTTCGTGAATACATTCCCATGTTTGCTTCGGGTCAGAGCTGAACTCTGACATCCTTTCAGTTTACAATTCTATTTTAAGGTGATTTCTTTGAAAGCTCTCAACGTATTACAAGAGCAACGAGTGTTATTTAATTATACGCGTGTTGATTTTATTGTAAACTTTAGCCTTTGAAATTGTTGTTGTTGTTGTTGCTGGTGCAATGTGGCTTTAAAGGTTATAAAAGTCATTGTAAAGTTTCGTTTGTTTCGCTCAGCCCTGTATCCGTTGCTATACCAACCAAACAAATACGAAAAAGAGAAACTTTCTGTACGTTTGCAATTTTATTTCTTTTCACGTCTGTTTTCTTTTTTTTTTTTTGTCTTTGAATTTCTTTAGATTGCTGTACTTCGCCGATATAAACTAACGCCCTTTTGTTGTGTTATTTTTTTCGTTTTTTCTCCTTTTCTTTATCTTCATCTTGTTTAAGAACAACTAACTATTTGGACTGCTATTCTAGTTGTTTGTTGTTTCAGTTTTAAACACTTACGAAATGTATGGCAAAAATCTTGTATTGTTTTGTTTTCCTTATAACTCCTATAAGTATGCTTTTGTATTTTTTATGAAGGTTTAATAGTTCTTACAGGATCTGCCTTGAAGATTATCATTCGTATATTTGACAAAAAATAAAATGCGTAAGGCTAACCGCTACTTTAAACCGTTGAATGTGCTCGGTGTAAGGTATTATATATTCGTTTTGAACCGACGTTATCTATTCTTAAAATATCTGTTTGATATGGAAAAAACACCAACAAACTATTGCGTAACGAAATTATACTATAAAAAAGAACTACAACAACAAAAACAATAATAATATTACAAATAAAAGTAAATTTTATTTCTTGGAAAAAAAAGACAAAAAAAATGAAGAAGAAATATTTACACACACAACAAAAGTACATATTTTTGTAGCATACTTTTTGGGGTAGCAAATGTTGTAACCAAAGGGTAACGATACGGAAATAACGTTTTAATAAATTCTTTTGCTTAATAAAACCACATCGAAGCACAGACACTTTTTATCACCAATTGTAGACACGTTTGAATAGCTTCAATGGATATTATGGTACTGCTTCAGCTTACAATGTATTATAAATAGATAAGACACCAGCTGGAGGGTGGAGGTAAGAGAAATGAAGCCAAAGAGGTATTAAAACATCATCCTGTTTGTATGGTATATAAAATACTCATTTATTTAAGGTTAATTTAACTTTAACACCTAAAAGTATACTATGCTTTTTGACTTATAAATGCTACTTAAGGTATGCTTTTAAATTTGCTTTCTTTTTTATATTTTTTTTTTCCTTTATAAAATAGCATAATTTTGTACACTTACATACACAAAACAAAGTGGTTTTTAACACTAAATCCTGGCAATTTATTATACTAAAATAAAGTCGTTAAAAACAAACTGAAAAAAAATCAAAGAAAATAATACCGAAAAAAAGTTTTCTTTATTAACTTCTTAAGAAAGAAAAAAATGAAGGAAAAAGAAGAAGCTTAAGATTTTTGAATTTATTTTTCATAAACTCATATGCTGAGAACTTATTTGTGTGACAAGAAAAGGAAAAAATAAGGAAATATTGTAACCAACTGTAGTTGTTCTAAATCGTAGGGAGGTAACATAGAGTGAATAAATATTTGGAGAGATTAAGAAACCAAAGCATTTGAACGTTTTAATCAGCATCCGTAGAGGCTAATAGATATCGCAATGTATTCTTGGGCCCAGAACATTGAGAACATTTGTTTATAGTTGGTTATGTTCTTCACCGTACGACTGCTTCCTTTCTTATAATAAAAATGTATTCTTAAGAAAGCATTTCCCACACATTCGTTGTTTCGTTACGAATTTTGTTTTCTTTTTCTTTATTCATCTTAAACATGAGAGAGAAAAAAAGTGCATAAAACCTTAAAGTATTTTAACAAGTTTCCACATTTTTTCTCTCTTTCCTTTTGCCACTGCCACTGCCACTAAAACTCCAATACTCAGAGGGAAAAAAACATCACATACTTTTTGGCTGACAACACGTAACAAATTTCATCTTCTGAAAATTTTATGCAAAATGCATATTTTTCATTTATTCTGTTTTAACGGGCTACGTTACCAAAGATTTCTTCAAAAACTGCTGCCATAATGCATGGTGAGTGTGAGAGTATAATATTGTTGAAGATGACATGTTTCTTCATGTTGCATGCCACACAAATAATAAGTCGTACACATCAGCTTCAGTCAGTTGCTTTGAAAAATTTGATCCATTTTTTTGTTGTTGTTGTTGTATTGTATTTTTTTGGTGTTAAAATAACAATGTTTTATTGAGAGGCAGTTATCAGTTTCAGATTTATTTTGAGTACTCCCCTCCCCCGCCAACAACACTCTCGGTTCGTGTTTCTCTAGAGATAATTCTCTCAGTGCTGGTATTTCATATCATAGCACGTCTTATGAACTCTTTCGGATCTTAAAGATTAAAGAAAATAAGATTAAAATTGTGTTACTCTACACTATACCAACACTATAGCCAAGGAAAGATGATTTTTACAAGTTTAAGCAATTCTCCTAAAAGATCGTTGTGCAACTAAGCAAAATTTGTACTCACCTTAGTTGTTGTTTTCATTTCAAAGTAAATTTGTTTCTTTATAAGAACATTTGAACAAGTGGATCATAGGATAGTTCGCTATGAGGCCTTAGAGTTTAAAACATTTATATTTTAAGCTTCAAGCTCTAGATGCAAAATAAAAACAAAGATTATCTAACAATATGCTATCTTTGTATGTCATTTACATTGTTTTCATGCCTAAAAATATGTGTAAAATATTTTTCATAACATTTTTGTTGTATACATCTTGGCTTATTGTCCCCTCTATTTCTGTTTGCTATATGCACGTAGTCTTCTGAAATAACTGTAATACTTTTATAGCAAAATTGGAAACAAAAATTTTTTTTTTTTACTTTATACTCACACATAAATTATAAGTTGAACTCAGTACATTGTAATAAAGAGAAATACACTGTAAGAAAATGTTTGTTGCAAATGTGAAATAAGAACAAGCAACAAGAACAATAAGAACAAACAAATTACAACAACAAAGCACTAAAAAAATGGTATAAATAAAGATCAAATTACAATAACAAAACTACATAGAAAGGCCATTAAAGGCAGAAACAAAAAATAACCAAAAGCGACTTCTCGAAGCTGCCACACAGAAGAAGAAACTATTTTCAACATATCACCGTGTTAAATTAATATCTGTGTATAGAACATAACAAGCATGAACGCATGAGAGTGTATTTGGAGACAAGAAATCTCTGTTATAAAAATACATTGACAATGTTGCAAATGCAAGTATTTGTTGCAATGCCAACATCACAATGCCACAAGCACACACATAAACAAACGCACAGATGGCTATATGATTTAACATGTAAAAGACAAGGATACCGCAAATCAAAATAACACATTTAACACCAATACAGCAGCGATAACGGGTGATTTTTTTAAACGGTTAAATTTTGAAAATTTGAACAAATAGCATAACAAATTTCACAAAAGTGAATGAAGCAATAAATGAATGCCAGCCAGAGTAGATGTTGTGCATGACTGCGCTGCAGGTAGTCCATATGTTAGCTAAAGTTTTGATATACTTTTTCCAGCTTTTCAGACAGATGTAATGAGGTTAAATCGATTGATCGAATCGGACAATCAACGTGCCAATGGATGACTGTTCCAAAACGCGAGATTAATTGCTACCCAATATCGTTTTTTTCCAATGCACTTCGTGGTGAGTTCAGATTGGTGTACAGTTTTATTGTTTTAAAAGTCAATCAAGGCTATGGAAGGGCTCACAATAATGACAGAAGATTCCAGGTCTTGTAAATGATTCGGAAGGCAAAAACTATAAAAATCAATGCAACCTACTGAGGTTCGTTTACAATTGAAGCAATAGAAGCACTATATCTATATACAATTGGGATATTGTCTGAAAAATGACGATAAACGCTTGCAGAATGCACGTCAACATTTAGAACGTAGAATGCGTATGTACTTAGAACTTGGCCCTGTCACTCGTGAAATGGCAAAATATACATGAACGAATGTCTTCGCAAGGTTTTCGATTTAATTGAGCTGATTAATAGGATTAATTTTTAAAACTTTAGTTGAGGCTCTATGTTCCTTAAAGGAAGCGCTAAGCATTTTTCAATTTACACTGAAAAACAAAATATCAAAAAAAAATTACCTGTTGTATACTCTTTTCCTCTCACTCTCTCTCTCTCTCTCTCTCTCAATATGCCTTTGTATGTGTGTCTCATACAAAAAACTGCTCTCATCTTATACACACATACATGCAGGCATAAGCTCAAAACTCTTGCCTAACAGACACATAAAAAAACATAAGGACCCTTTTTATCAAACCAAAGCCAACAACAACAAAAATGACAATATATTTATATTGTTATTGTTGTTGTTGTTGTTGTTGGATATGATAATTAAAAGTTTGTTTTTTTTTTTTTTTTTGATTTATTTTCACATGAAAAAAGGTTTATTTGTTGTGTGAAATAACAAAGTAATAAATACGAATATCCTCTTTGCATATATATTTTGTTGTTGTTGTTGTTGTTATTGTTGTCGTCAACAACAAAGACAAAGAGCTAGAGAGGGAGAGAGAAAAAGAGATATTAAGAAAGAAAACCGAATTATTTGTTTTTAAATGAATATAAAACAATAACTATAACAATAACAACACAATCAAAATAATCAAAATAATAATAATAGACATTGTATTTGTATTGTAAATTGTATATAAATGTACATATGTGCATACATGTGTATGTTTGTACATATGTATGTATTTATATTGTATTTATTTAAATAAATTTTTATATTTAACTCGAGCCAAAAAAAAAATTATTAAAATATTACAAAAAGTTAACAATAAAAGAATTTTAAAATAAAATTCACAAACACATTTACATCCATACACACACGCATATGTATGTGTTCATACAGATCATACAGAAATTAAACAAAAAAAATTTAAATGAACGAAACAAGAAAGTAAATTAAAAAAATAACGGGACTAAAAATATAAACACAGGAGGCAAGGACAGTGCAGGGCCACGATGACTGGAAAATGGAATCATATTGAGTAAATAATTATTATTAGAATCCAAAATTCAAATCTCAGCAAACAACACATGACAATCAGTTCTTCACTTAGGGCCAACAATTTCATTGTATGCCTTTAGTTCGTCTTTAACGCTTCTGTATTTTGTGAAGTCGCCATAGTCCAGTAGGTATTGTGTTGGCTTTTTAAACGTGAGGGCATGGTTCCAACGCCAGTTCAGACATCATAATGAAAATATTTCTTAGGCGACTTCCTCTCAACAGATTTCTAGCAAAAAATTCTTAAATTAATCCCCGATAGCATAATGCAATACGCAAATCTCTTTCCGTTATTGTTGGCTAGCCAACAAGTCTGGCTTTTAAGGATTTATAATCAATATCCTCCCTCTTGGTGATATTATAATGGGCGTGGCTATGACATTTCACATAAAAACTTGTAGGTTTTATAATCAACAAATATAATGTGTTCACTGGGCCATTTGTAGAGTTTCATATTCAAAATGAATTGATTTATTAAATTTAAGCTAAAACAACAACAAATCCAATATGCAATAGTTTTTTTTTTTTCAATAAAATATTCATCGTTTTTCTTTGCAATTTGAATTTTACATTTATTTTGCATTGCAGCAAAGCGATAAACCCTAATGAAATCGGTATTACAATGCAAAAACAAATTTTAATTTAACGCCCAGGTAAATTTATACAATTTGCCAATGGATTTTAATAAATTTGAAGAGTTTTTTTTCTTATTTTTTTTTTAACTCAATTTACGTTACATTTCGTTCCGTTTGGAAAAAAAAAATTTTTTTTTTTTGATTTTCTTTGGTAAAATTAGCTGGTCATTGTGAAATATGCATTAGAAACCGAACCGAATAATGAAAGAACAAAAAAGAAAAAAAGAAGGAAAGAATGTCGGTTAAAAGCCAAAGAATAAAAGGAGAAAAAAGAAATAAATAAAGGAAGATAAAAAAAAGTGATGCATGCAAAATAGAATTGCGGTTTTAAATAATTTTCTTTCGAATTCTTTTCTTTTCGTTTAATTTTTAGCGATGTTAGCGATGCTAAGGCTGAGGCTGAGGCTGCTGCTGCGGGTGTTGATGATGGTTGCATCAACAACAAAAGGAAACAAATGTATGTTGCATATGTATTCCGTGCGTGTGTGTGTGTTTTTGTGCAACAACCATCAGCATCATCATCATCATCATCATCATCATCATCCATTTAGTACAATTTTTGTTGGAACATCCTTTTTATTCTATTATTTTCCTCTTTTTTTTTGTTTTTGGCATATAAAAAATATATTTTTTTACGCGCTTGACTAAATTTTTGCTTCGTTAAGCAACAAAAATAACCATTTCCCTTATTCGGTTTCTCTCTTTTTATTTTATTTCACTTTTTTTTCGTTTTTTCATTGTATTTTATATACTATTTGGGTTTTTAGTTCCATTGAGGCATTATTTCCAGGGTGTTTTTATGCATTTTTTTTCTTCTTCTTTATTTGTTTATTTGCTTTTGTTGTACGAATTTTCAAAAATTTTTAACGTATTTCTTTCATAAAGAGTTGCCAATATAAGGATAATATGGGTAGATAAAGAGAAATACACGATTTTATTCACTTTTTTAACTTTGAATGAAAGATTGAAACAAGAACCTACAGATTGAAAACAATATCGGGTTAAAATAGTGTCCAGCTAGTGCCGTATTCTCTGGAGCAATCATTTTCTAGACCAGCTCGCTCTATCCATGCATATATAAAGCTTGCTCAACAAGTGGGCTGCCTGCAATATGCCATTGCTTCCTGTCTGTAGAAACCACTGAGGGCATACTGTCTAAGTCATATAACCTGATCATATAGTCCAAAAAACAAGGATTCATGTTCTGTATACCCTTCCCCAAAGTGTTTGTTTAAATCCAACATAAGCTTTATCTACTCTAGTTGTGCTAGGACAACTGGATTATCCGTTTCGTGGTTTCTAGAATTCTTTTTTCAGCTTTAAAAAATTTAATTTCTATATGGAGGGCTTCCAAAATTAAAAAAAATTAATCTGATGTCCTTCGTTAAACATTAAAAAGAGAAAAACAGCAGCTTGCTCATACTGAAGTCGCTACACTTTACCCATTTCTGAGAGGTTTCTTTGGCAACAACTAATTTTCTGCAGTTTTTTTTTTCTCTCTCTCCCCTTTAAGCATAAACGCCATAAAAAGGCAGAGCATCAAAGCTCGTAATTTTCAAAACGATGACAACAACGGTAACGGTAAGTAAAAACACCATCAGTGTTGGCAATTGTAGGCGATTGTCCTTTTTTTTTTGGTAACACGGTATCAATGTTCTCAGTTAACTCAAGTGAAAATTATCATTTCCACCAACTAAATTTGGTTATGACAACAACAACAAAAAAAATAAAAAAAAATTAAAAATAAAAATAAAAACGAAACCGAAAACGAAAGAATGAAAAAAAAACGACATAGGATGAGTTGAGTGTGAATGCCAACAAACCAACCAAGTAGTATCAACGTTTCTATTCTATTGTACGAGTGAGTAGAGGAAGCCCTTTTGCTAAAGTGAAACGAAATCAACGAAATCGTGAATGGAAAAAAAAATCATAATTTTGTGGCGTAACGTGGCGTATTTCTCTGGAATAGAAAAATGGAATCGCTGCGAAAGCACGTTAGAAAGACATCAGAAAAACAAAAAAAAAAGAAAAGAAAAAGATAAACGTTGTTACAGATTTATGATATTTTTTAAATGACAACTCGTTTAGCCAAGAAATACGAGAAAAAAAATTCGAAAAAAATAGCCAAGAAAATAAGCCAAAACGTTAAATGCTAAACCAGCACTTCTAAAGGCTTTAACACGCATGGTGAGATATTTTTTCAGCCTGCAGAATACAACAAAGAGTTCAAATTACTAGCCTTTAATCGCAATATAACTTTACAAGCCTTAATTATGAATAAATTTCAATGATGGAGTAGGAGTTATTGAACGTATAGCCCTATAATAAGAATTTATTTGCTTTATAATGCCTGGTATAGTCGGAATCCCTTGCCAGGCAGACTTAACTGAACTTGATAAGGCAGAAATATTATTAGCAATGTACTCGTAAGCTCTGCAATTAATACTCGTCAGAGTCTAAGGAGAACTACGCAATGGCAGGGATCGAATAGTGATCTCTCAAGAACTCTGAACCAAAGGTAGCATAAGTGTGTCTATTTGTTTAGGTTGACAGCCATCTTTATTTATGTACCTACCATCTTAAAAAGCAAAAAAAAGTGGTACGTATTGAGTACAGTAAACTGCTGCTCTCTAAATCTTTGTAGCGTTTTGTCTGATGTGTAAGGATACCTACAGAGATCTCAGTGATCCGACACAAATACTTTTAAGACGATAAAAATGACACCAAAACAGTGAATTTTTAATTATTCATTCAAATTTATCACTTCACAGAATACCAAATGAAAAGATAAATGAAATACAATGTGTTCTCTTTTAAGGATTAATACCATCGCTTGTAAATCAGTTACAATCCAAAGGATACAATTTTTATTTCATTTTTCGATGAGATGGTTTTTATTCTACTCCAGACCAGAAATTAATGGCAAAATAATTAACTTATGCTGCACAAAAAGTATCCAAAGAAAATGAGAAAAATAACCCTTCTTCCAGCACACATACACACACATTCACAGTGCCCGGCAAAAGTAAAGCTACAAAAAGCATAAAAAAATAAAAAAGAAAGGGAAAAGAAAAGAAACGATACGAAAACCATAAAGGAGTTTGTGGTCCGTAGTACCACAATAAATGAATTGGCCAAGGCAGCAGCTGCCTTATGGCATTGCTCTGCTCACATAACATTTGGGGCGTTAAAGGTATGATAAATAAAATGAGATTTTCATTTTCGGTTATAAAGATTAAACAGGATACAATTTAATAAACGAGAACGTTTGGTTTAAGTACAATTGGTACTACAACAACGAAAGCAGAAGGCAAGACTTATAAAATTTTCAAATGAAACGAAACGTAATGAAATCAAATGAAATAATTTTCTTTCATCTTTCGAGGAAATTAAATGAAATGGAAAAATCAACAAAATGACCACAAAAACCATTATTATGGCAGTGACTTAGTAGAATAGTAAAGCATTAATTAGTCCATCAGAATCCTAAAATCCTTTAAAATAAATCTCTTGTCTTATTTACCATATATTTAATGGCATTTTAAGTTAATTTTAATTCTTAATCCACCTTACACACCCTCTGCTAATTACCATTTAACTTTAAAAATAAAAAATTCAATTCATTTAATACGCACTGGGGCTTATCTGCTATTTTTAATAGTTTTTCCATTTTTTTTTCCTTTTTTTTCGTGGCTGTTTTCCATTGGAATTCTTTTCTAATTTTTTGTATAATTTTGGCTTCACTCCTAAAACAGAAATAATCATAATGTTGGCTAAAAAGGAAACATTAACCCAATTGCATATTGTATTTTGGGCTTTTGTAAGTGACAAGCCAAACAATCGCCATTACAATGGAGCCAATAGGGTCACACAAAATTCTACCCAAAAAAAAAAAAACAATTCAGCAGAGCAGCAACGAAGAGAGAGAGCGATAAAGGTTCATTAAGCAAATGAGAAAACTAAACCAAGTAACGATAACAATAATTACCGTTAGAAAATTTCAACCAAGAATAGTAAAAAAATGGTTGCCAATTTAAGCGATTGAAAAAAAAAACCGAATTTCAATAGACAGAAAATAAGCCAAGCAGTTCCAAAAGTAAGACCACGTTAGTCCTTTAATTCTGGACTTCCAATGAAATCAAATAAAAAAGTTTATATCAATTGATCGTTTTGGAAAAAAGTTGAGGTTTTCTTGTGAAAATATTTATATTTCCTTGGCTTTCGAACAATTATGCGAGTAGAATGTATTCGATGTGCCTATGATGTTGATCAGACTCATTATTTAAAAATATTAATGCGTAGCAAAAATTTTCTTTTAAACCAATTGCCATATACGAGAGTGGAAAGGAAAGAAACGCAATGGAAATAATGCCATCATATTACGGTAAAAAGAAAAAAAAAAGAAAAAGTTTTTAAAGTCTTTTGCAAACGACTTGAGAGAAACTAAAAAGAAATGCTTGCTTTAGTGACACCAAAAAAGCACAACTATGTGCTGCTACTTCTTGTTCTTTACTTTACCCACCCTTCTCTTTTTCAAAATCAAAAAACAAAAACAACAAAAATGTTAAGTTTTAAGGCAACCAACCAGCCAACCAACCCAGCATTCATCGAAATATTTCTGACGCTCAACTAAAAGGGAGTAAGGGATAGATAGTTACAGAAAGAAGAAGGGAAGGTAGACGGTGAAGGAGAAGCCTTTTATAAAATGTTAACAAATTATAATAACAGACAAATGACTTATGATTGCATTTTACCAACACATTCACCAACTGACTTTAAAGGCGTAAAGGAGGAAGGAAACTTTTTTTGTTTTGTGGGAATGATGATTTTCACTTGATGTGAGAATATATAGAAAAGTCGAAGAAGTGGATGTAGGGAGGGTGGTAGTGATGCTGAAAGCCAAAAGAAAAAAGTGGAATGGGAAATATTTTTAGCAAATAATAATTTTTATCTACTGTCGAATATTGACAAGTTGAAGCCTTTAAGTAGGATGTAACAGTAGGATCTGAACATCAGTTTCCCATATTCCAAGACTTATGGAGACCCACATACTTAGGTTTGATTATAGGCTTGAGGTTTAGGAAATTTATATCCATACAAAAGCAATTGGTTGGACTTTGGGTCTTAGTTCTTGGCACCTCATTGAGTCTGTTATAATCACGATTCTATGGTGATCAACTCTTGGCAAGCATGTTTAATCTGTTAAAGTGAATATTAAATGGAAGAGCGAAGAAATTAATGTTAAATTAAATATCATGGGGAGAGATTACAAGATTCTATGCGTACATAGAGGACTTGTCTTTTGACAATACCAGTTAATATTATGTGTGAAAAAGTTCCTCACCCCGTGGTTAACAGTTCACTTGTTATAGTATGGTTACCGTATGTCGTTCAAAGCAATCATACAGTATTTCCGTATTCGTTGTAATTCCTTTTAAGATCTTTCTCTTATAAAAAAAAAATTTGCGCTTTTTTGTTGTCTTTAATTGTGAGACAGAAGGCGGGAATTTGCTGCAATAAATTATTTTTTCGCATTTCAATTTCCAGACGCAACGTTCCAACATAAAGTGTTAGTTTTTATAAGGTTTTCTTTATATTTTTTTTTTTTTTTGTTTTTCTCAAGGAAAAACATCATAAGGACGCCTTGAATAAATACACTCGATACTCACGTACAAACTCATATAAAGTCTGCTCTAATTAGTGGCGGAAAGTGGCTCCACATTTAGTTTTTTTTCTTTTTTCTTTTTGGGCCATTATGAGTGTCTTTAACTAATGAAGTGTAAAACAAAAATTTGTTACAAATTTGACTAGGAAAAGTAGAACTACTTGCATACATAAAATAGTACTTAAATAGGGAAAATAAAAGAACATTTTCTAGAGATCTACTTAAACAATAATTGCCATTAATTTAATGNTAGAACTAAAATAGGGAAAATAAAAGAACATTTTCTAGAGATCTACTTAAACAATAATTGCCATTAATTTAATGATAAGACGAAATATTTCTCTTCTCTCCTTTCGTTTGCTTTTTTTATATTTAAATTATAAAAGGCAAGTGCTTAAAATCATTTTCAATTTTTTTTTTTCATTTCATTTTTATTTTAAATGTAATTAAGTTTTGCAAAGAAATTTTCTGAAATTTTTAAATTTTATTGTTTTTAGTAACACAAGATAAAGAGATTTGAAATAATAAAAAAAAAAAAAAATATGATACTATGTGGTAGCTTCTAATAACGATTTGGGCTTGTGGTGTGTTTTTGAATTTGAATTTGAATTTTTCGTAGTCGTTGTAGTGATAAGCCTACAATGAATTGTGTTTATGACTTTAAACGGATAAGCATTTCCATTAGATTTTCCGTTACTTGCTTTTTGTTAATGGCTACAGAGTTACAGTGGCTAAAGTATCATTTCATATCATGGCTTTTTTCCTTTTTTCTCTTTTTTTTTTGTAGGTTTTCCTTGTTTTTTTGGTTTGGTATGCAAAAATTTTCGGAGACAATGCTTAGCCAGGCAAAATTTGTGTCTTTGTTGTTTTTTTTTTTTCTGCCAAAATTTGAAAGAAAAAACTTTTTATTTTGGAAAATAGTTGCAAGGAAGCTGTAGAGTTAACGTGTATATTAAAACAATGAAAATGGTTTTCGAAGCTGAAGCTGATAACACAAATATACATACATACGCATGCACAGCATATCGCATACAGCTCATACAGCTCATAAAAAAGGAAACGGAAGTTAACAATACATTGTCATGTTTTCATAGCAAAAAGAAAAAAAAAAAGAAAAAAAAAAAGAAAAAAGAAAAATTAAAAATCTTTTTTAACAACGCTTTTAAAAAGGAACTGACATGAAATTTAAGGCTTTAAAACATAAATTTATAACTGACTCTATCTGTGCACCACTTCATTTAAGGCTTTACCACACTTAATTTTCCAGTCAGCAAAAGCAACAAAATATTTCAACAGCAAAAAAAAAAGATTAAAAAAGAAGAATAGCAATTTTGTTTACAGATTTTCCTTACTTTTCCATTTTTTGTTTACCTTTTTTTCATCTTCTCTATATTTATGGCTAGGAGAGCAGTCTCACTCTCTCATTCTTTCTCTGGCTTGTGTTTGAGAATGAGGAATGTTTTTTATGATTTCTTTCAGCCTTGTGAACTGTTATCTTTTATTATTATTTTCTTCTTGATGCAACAATGTATTACAATGTTAACATGTCGCTATCAGCAGCAGAAGAACGAGATTCACAACCATGAACACATCACCATCATCAGCACCACCATCATCAGCAGTCTCAACAACACATATCTTGTCGTCTTTAACATTAACCAACAGTGGGTTTAAAAGATTTAAAATTTACATGAAAATCATTTAAAAATCCTTTAGCCAAAAGCGAATCCGTCACGTTGCCCACTGTAAACAAAAATTTCTTACATTGTCTTTGTTTTGCTTTATGTTCGCTTAGTTGTATGTTGTATTGTTATATTGTTGTAGTTAAGTTGCATAATTTGCGGCTTGTCTTGTACAGAAATTATATGCACAAGCAATGGCATCAGCTGCAGTATAGCCAACCAGCTATACAGTTATGAACTCATCATCAACATCATCATCATCATCATCATCACCATGAGTCATGCTTACACATGCACTTGCTTCACCATGTACACAATGTTAAATGCTGTGACACATACAACAACATTCATATACGAAAACATGTTTGCTATTAAAGTAGTGGCAACGTTTTAATATGCATGTCAACCGCCATGTTCTATGGCTGAGATTTAGGTTAATTTGTGAGACATGTGTACAGACATTGCCACGTATAGACCCACACAAGCAACATTGTAGTTAAGCATAAATACAAAATACAAAATACAAAACAAATATAACAAAACGAAAAAAAAAAACAAATTAAAAAAAAAATAAAAAACGTATAAAAGAAAATACTTCAAGAAACATTTGATTGCGTATTTAAATCATACTTAAGTACATACATATGTATGTATGTATGTTGATAATACTATACCTAAATTTTATTGAGAACAAAAGTAATTGCACGGTTCAAAAAGAATTAGTATCTGGAGTATCTAAACTTTTTATAAAAACAATTTCTGAATATTTTCGTTTAAACAAACATTGAATTGATTGGTTAACTTTATTACATTTCATTCCTATAATTTATAAACTTTAATCATCATCTTCATCGTCATTAGTAGCAGGTTTTAAGCCACCAAACACTTTGGCTGGTATTGACTTCTGTTCTATTTTCAATTTTTTCATCACCACATCATTATCATCTTTCTGAGTAATTTTTGAGTTTTCGGCTTCATTACTTCCATTATCTTCATCATCTTCCTCGTCCTCATCGTCGTCACTATCGCCAATATCGATTTCATCAGGGTTAACGATTTTATCTTTTGCTGCACCACCCTGGGTTTCTCCGCGCACAAACATAATATTCGACGAAGTTTGTGGCTTGAGTATAGAGTGATTTTGTTGTTGTTGCTGACTGTTTGCCTCTGCTGCCTTAGCATCCAGCATACGCATAGCATCACCGGCTGCTGCATCCGAGGCAGTATTATTGGCAATAAATTGAGCAGCCATCATATTAACCTGGGTGTTGTAAGTCGCCTGCACAGAACGTTTAATGCGCAACATTTCACGCATAGTATCCTCATTGCCATGGCGTACCTCGAATTCTTTCCATGTCTGCCAGAAATCGGCTGTTATACGGGGATCGCACACCTTGAAACAGGCATTATTAATCATTTGTTTTACATTAATTGCATATTTAAATTGCACTTACCTGTGAACAGTGGGCATATATCGCTCTAGCTCTATCAATTTCACCTAATTTGGTCTCCATTTCGGCAAATCTTACACACATGTGACGCATATTTTCTTCGGGTAAACATTCAATGGCCTTTTCATAGATTTCTCTTGTCCTAGGCAAACCATAGATTTCTGCTGCCTTTTTAATAAATATATTGTACATGTCGTACATTTCTTCAGGTTTCACAGCACTTGTGGCTCTGTCGTAAACGGCCATTGCATGTCTAGCTAAACCATGATCCTCTTCTAGTTTGGCATACAACAAATAGAAATATTTGGCATGTTCCGGTGGGCAATTTTCCAAACATTGTTCAAACAAATCTCTGGCTCTTTCTAATTTCGAGCCACCGTAACGTTTAAGGAATTTCGTAAGATAAGCATTCCATATGTCGTATACATTTGGCCATTTAAACAAGGCAATGCCTTTTTCATAGGCTCTAAAAGCCTCTTCAAAGTAATTGTGTTCCTCTAGAAACAAACCGTAATTAATAATGATTTGTGGTGTGCAAATTTTCAAATCGATTATGCGATCGTAAACAGCCTTGCAAGTTTTAAAAGTACCAAACGATTCCTCCAAATCAGCATACATGGACCAGACTTTGAGGGATTTGTATAAACGCATTTGGACAGTTTCACTGTCATCATGATAGGCCACCTTACGCTTAGGCATTACCGTGGCCTTTTGCATAAGTTTGAGAGCTTCTTCGAAATTTTCCTGACGTATTTCCATTTCGGCCCATTCGCACCATACACTGGCCAAATCTTCTACCTTAACATACTCCACTTCAGTTGCTCTTTCGAATACTATGCGAGCATCTTCCACTTGGCCATTGGATTCGTAGAATTTTGCAAACTCTATCCAAAGAGTGTGCAATTTACCCACAGCCAATTTAGGCTGCACTGTTTGTACTGCCTCAGTATAGGTATTGATAATTTCATGCGGCTTATCCTCATAGAGTTTAACACGTTTATGCCATTCGTGGACATTGTGGGGATTTTGACGCAGTAAAACGCTGTTCAGAAGTAAAAGACGTCTTTCCATAAGATATTCAAAGCGAGCCAATCGTAATTCCACATCAATGTCATCCTCCTCCGTTGCTTGGGGGTCATTAGCTACGGCTTCCATACGTTTATTTAAAGACAACTCTTCAAATTGGGCATATTCATCAAAGACTTGGGTAAAGTCACGTACTGTTCTAACAGTTTGTATAGCTTCCTCGTAGATATCACGAGCTCTATCGAACAGACCCGAGCGCACATAATAATCGGCCAAACAATTCCAAAGATGGCCCAATTGATCAGTGTACCTTAAATTCAATAAAAACAGTGTTAAAATATATGTTATTTAAGCTATAAGAACAAGATCCTTACCTCCTCAAACCACCCCTGATGATGGCATCCACATTGAGTGAGTGTACCTTATCGGGATTTTTTGATATCAAATCGCACAACTCATTCCATAGCTGATGATTTGATTTACCATGTTTGGAAACGAAATGCTCATTATCAACTATATTAGCCAACTGCTGGGCAGCATCATCCAAACGACCCACACTCAAGAGATACTCGATGTACTCTTCAGCATCATCGGGAGCCAGTTTCAAGTATCTCCTATAAATTCTGACCGCTGTTTCCGGTATATCGTACTTCTGCACAAATTTCATATACAACGGCCATATGCGATGATGTTGCGTTATGGGCAAGGCTCTAAGAGCCCGGTCGAACACATGACGAGTACGAGTAATTTTACACTGCAACGTCATAAACGCGCCATAGTCCATCCAAATGCGAGGCATTTTATGCATAAACACTAAAGCCCTCTCAAAAGTATTGTTGACCTCTTCATACATGGCATCAGTTATACATTTGCCACGTACCTGCTTCCTACGAGTGCGCAAGTAATTGTACCAGATCTTGTAACTGCCGGGCAATTCCTTAAGAGCTCTTTCGTACACAATATTGACGGCATTATTTGGAGCCCTGGCTTTATGATCAATATAACGTAACCAATGTTTAACGGAATAGGCATTTCGTAAAATCTCCTCCTCATAAGGAACATCTTCTTCCGGCTAAAACCAAGTAGACACATGTTAGAACAGCCAGGAAAACAAACAAAAAATATTTATGCACTTACAAAATCTATATCCATAGCCAACGAGACTCCCTCTTTAAGCGTCATTTAATTTTTTTTAATGAAATCAGCAAGAATTTATCGTGATTTTTTAATATTTATTTTGTTTTGTTTAAAATTTTTTCAATTTTTAAAGAATTTGTAGTCTTTAGACGCCTTCAATAAAAAAACGTTTAGCTGTCAAAAAAAGAAAGAAACGGGACAGCTGATTAGAAAACACAATACAGCTGTTTTATACATATGGTAAACAGTGGTTTTCAAACTACATTGGTTACAATCTGACATACGATGAAATAAAAAGAAAAATTTGTTTGTTTAAAAGTTCATCACCACGTTTCTATACGTATAGAATGTCAAATTGGTTGTTCTCATTCAGTTTTTGTAAACAGAAATTAAGACCCACCGTAAATGGTGCGGTTTATGCCTGAAATAAATAAATTTCACCGCATTTATCAGAGTTATTGGTATTAATTGTGGTGGTGAATATAATTCTTCAATTTGCTACTGTTTAAATGCAACTCTATTAGTGTTTAGTAGAGCAAAACAAAATGTCAAAATAAAAACGAATGAACAACAAAAACACAACCTGATTGTATTAAAGAAAAATTTTCACTTGATTTCATATATTTCCACAGGCGAGTTGAATTTTTTTTTGTTGGTGAGCAGGAAAAACGCGTTACAATTTTCCGACTATAAGAAAATCTAAAGAATAGTTCAAAAAATTCGTTTTGAATAATGAAATTCTAAAGAAAAAAATTAAAATATTTACGCAACTTGTAAAACATCTAACAACACAAACTTTGCTTGTATTCATCATCTTCATAACCAAACCAGACCAGCAGACTTGGCGAAACAGAAAAAAAAATTTAAAAATAAAAGAGAGAAAAATTATAACCATAAAAGCCCATATAAATGCAACAATACAGAAAATAAAAAAGTAAATTAAGGAAATATATGAATGAATGAATATAAAACGAAAAAACATAAAAAAAAGAAAAATAGGAAAACAAAAGAGTTCCTCTGTTAGAAAGACTCATCGTTGTCGGCTCTTTTCATAATCTGTCCAGAAGGCCACACTTAAAAGGAAATGTTCTGTGTTATTAACAAAAAAAGTTTTCTATAAAGAGTTATTAAAGAAAAGTGTTGAAATATTAAATTAAAAATAAGAATAAAAAATCAGTGTTTTTTTTTTGTAATATTTATATTTAAAAAAATTGTGTAATAAAATTCGTAAAAATGGTTCGTTTGAAACACTTGCAATAAAAATTTTTTAATAAAAAAAAGTTTAAAAAATAAAAATTTCTCGAAAAACAATTTGTGCTGTAAAAAAGAAGGTGAGTTTTTTTTTTCTTCATTATAAAAGTAAAAATTCTAATTTGAAGCCTAAAATGGTCGTATTTTTCATTTGTTTTCTTTGCACATATGCTTATTCTTTTTCACTCCTTCCCGTCTAGCTTTAATCGATTTTCCTCATAATTTTGCTCGAAAGTTTTCATTCATTCAATCGCTTATTACCATCATGGCTCATGTTTTTCTTTCTTTTTAAGATTTTCTTTTATTTTCAATTTTTCTTCGTTTTAAAAGCCGGTTCCACCACCTTTTACATGGCAATTTTTTCTTTCCTTTTTATTTCATGGTCACGTGATGCTTTTCTTTACACCATTCTTGACTAACATGTCTCTGTTTCTGGCTGGTCTACCGGTCGGTCGTTCGTTCGTCTGGTTGGCTGTACAATTAATGATTCATTCATTCACTCCATGTGTAATTAAAGAACGTCTAGAAAGTTGTATGGACTTTGTAATGGAATCATTGCTGCAAACAATGTTTATTCCTTTTGTTGCTTTTACAGTTGAAAGAGATTTTCTAAATGGCATTGAAATCTTATATCCAACCAAATGGTTTGTTTAAAAGAGAAGAAAATTTCTTTTAATTTTTTAATTTCTTAAGCAGTATGTTTTAATATCTTATCAATTTATAAAGAATACCCAGGTAATCACAGAGATTTTGAAAGCAATATTGGATGTAAGCATTAATTTGGTTTGAATTTGGCTTTCATTTGAGGTCTGTCAGAAGTTTGGTGATGTGATCTGTTGGTTTACGCCTCTACACGACGCAGTCGTAAAATTAGTCTCCTAACTAATTTACTGGTAATTATATTTCCTGGTAATCATATTCAACTTTGAATACGATATAATGCTTGTCGAAAACGATGCCTCAACTTTATGGCGTTCTTGTCTAACTTGACCGTCTGTTAGTAACCAGATTTAGCTTTCAAACGATTAATACGGTTTTATTTTCATCGTTTTAATTGACACTGAAAAGCTTTTCAGATGGATTTTGGAATTTATAATCGACCCGACATAGAAGATTATTTCTAAAATAACTTCTTTAATCGATTTTCACTATTTCAAATTGTTTCTATTAATATCACATCGCATCTATCGAAATAGACTTTAAAGTTGGCATCATTACAAGAACCAATGAATCTGTTGTCACCCTCACCCATTAAATGAAATTCGTATTCCTTTTTGTTTTGTTTTCTTTTTTTTTTATTGAAAAAGAAATCCCCACCTTAAAATAGTCGATTTTTTATCTTAGCAACATCAATAGCAACAACATGATTTGGCATATAATTGTTCTATTAATACGTCATTTTTAAATTTATCATGAATCAATTATATCTCGTCGTATAATATTAGATTAGCTCATATTCATTCATAGTACAAGTATTTTGAAAACAAATTAGCCGAAAACAAAAAGGAAAACTTTTATTATTTCATTTTATACGTTTTTTTTTTAGAAAGAAGTTTTCAATTTTCAAGCATTACTTGTATATTGTAGATTAGATGTGGTTTATTATTATTATTTTCATTGAATTACTATTTTTATATTTGATTTTCGAAAACAATTTTTGTTTATGGTATACGATTTAGCCCCACAGTTGTTATCTGGTAGACCTCATATTGTCATATAGTGACGGGGCTTTATGTCTGATATTGTTTAAAAATTCAATAGAAAAACATGCTTTTGAATTAAAAAATTTTCCATTTCAAAACAGTGTTTTCTCTTACAAAGTCGAAAATTGTAAAATCTATGTGTAGGAGCACATATTTTGTTCTCTAATAGACGACAAAAATCTCTTCTAACCGAAATTCGTTAAATAAATTTTAAATCTAAATAAATTCTCAAATAAAGCAGAAACGACTATACGATTTGATTCGGAAAGTAGGTGAGACAGACACCTTCTTTAGGAAACAAAAAAAAAAAAAAAAAGAAAACGTTTAAAGCGTATAATTTTGATTAGAACCTCACATGCTTCCTTTGAAAGCAAATTCTTGAATCACAAAATAAAAATCCAATCATTGGAAATCTTAAATCAAAGCTTTTAAACCAAAATAGTCTGGTTCTTAACTATTTCAAATACGGTTAAACTTTCTTATTTCTTAAATGCTGTTTTTTTTCAAAAATTTCGAGAAAAAAATTGTTTATTTCCACGAAACACATTGTTATTGTCTTCACATCTTCTCAGGGCAACATAATTGCATTGTTTTTATTTTTTTCTAACAATTTTGTTTTGATTTTTTCACATTTTGCTTTCCTAATATCTTTGTTTACAAAAATTTTGATGTTGTAGTTCCACATCAGACAAAAAAGAAATCATTTTTTTTCTTTCCAATTTTTTGTGTGTTAATTTCGTAATTCTTCAAAAGTAATAATGCTGCTGCCACAATAATTGCTGTTGCTGCTGCTGCTACTGTTACTGTTACTGCTACTGCTACTACTACGTATGCCTGTAAGAATAAAGTAGATACAAACACAAATGCAAACAGAAATATGTACTCTTTTTATAAAGTATAACGGTTACAGTAGATATCACCAATAGACATTACTGACTCTGCTGCAGTGAGTGTTGTGAATGTGTATGTGTGGCTGTTATAATTTTTCTTTCTACCTCTGCGCCTAACTAACGATCGTTACTGACCGAGAACCCAGCCAACTAAAATTCACAACAAACCCATCGTGTCGTATATGAACGAGCAAACTTTGATGATGTTTTCTTTTATTTTTCTTCTCCTTTGGGTATAAATACTTTGGAGTTGTAGCCAGAACTCCTTAGTTGTTATTGAAAAGTTGAAGCAACAAGATTTTCTTTCTTTCATATTTTTTTTTCTCTTTTTGTTTACATTTTTCGTTTTGTAAAAGTTCTACGATCAACTGAAAGTATAAAAGTTAATAATGACTGCAGCATGTTTTAAACAATTGATCAGTTTTTTCTGTGTGACATTTTTAAATAAATTTAAGAATTTTAATTATTTTTTCAACGTTTAAGTGATAAAATTAACTGCAAAAATGGTGTAATATTGTGATAAATGAACGTTTTAAGGGAAAGGGTAAATATTCTTATTGATTTTTTTTAAATAATATTTTTAGACGTAGCTTATGTTCTGTTTGTGTTTTTAAGTTAACTTTAAAAGAAAAAAATTATATTTTTAAGTAGAAATATTTGGTAGAGCTAAGGTGTTTACGGGTGTTTTGTTTGACAACGAAATTGAGATCAATTTTACTATTCCCCTCAGCGTTAAAGACCAGTCAACATCGATTTGTCAAAGACTAGTCGTTATTAGAAATTAGAAATTATTTTCTCGAGAAAAAAACTTTCTGACATCTTTATTTGATTGTCCTTTGCAAATTATTATTAGAAAATCGCAGGATTAGTGCTAAGAGGTCGTCCTTTAGATAATCTTGCCTTCCCAACGGAATGACTTTTTCGTTATGTATGGCACTTTTAACTTAGACTCAATAATTCTTTTTCTAATCTGACTAGAACCATTTCTTGTTTTCATTTCGTGTTTCCGTATTTTAATTATTTAAAATTGTTTTCGTTTCTAACTGTTATCAGTTCACGGCTATTAAAAAATAGCAACTTTTTTTTTGGAGTTTTGGTTCTGTCAAAGCACTTGTATGTAACAGTACTCAACGGTTTTCATTAACTCTAAGCCAATGAAATGCCCCGGGACACAAAGAAAATTTTACCAAGATAAAGAGAAACTAACAGGTCCGTCGCTGTCTATTATTAAAGCATTGCAATGTGTCGTAATTGTGCAATATTATTATTTAATAGTCTTAGATTATAAGATTATTGTTGTTATAAAAATAATTTCGTAAAATAATTTCACTTCTATTGGCAATAAAATTTCTAAAATGGCGGTATCTAGTGTATCTGTACTGTAATGTTCTGTTTTGTTTTCTAAATTCACCATAACCTTGAATAATTTTTTTTAATTTCTGACTTCGTCGTAATATATGTACATACTTATACACATGAATTCCTTGCATATTTTCTTATTGCGATTTATTTTTATTAAAAAAAAACTTATTTTATTATTAAAAAAAAATATGCAACTGCCTAAGGCAATAAATGAATGAATCAGAATCACATGAATTCATGCTACGAAATGAATTCATAAAATTTTTTGTTTTTGTTTTTGTTTTTGTTTTTGTTTTTGTTTAACAAAAAAAATATATAAGATTCCATAGAAACCGTTGAAAATCGGGGGTATGACAAGAGAAGCTAAACACACACAAACACACATACGTTAACCATAAAATGCACAAAAAGCGCAATTGAAAGAGAACAAACAAAATGTCTAAAAACCGGCATCTGGAATAAAAATAATAATACGCCGTTAAGTCTCTGAGGAATTGTGTTCAAATGTTTAAACAAAACAAAAACAAAAAAAAAATTGGAAATGGAAATAAACGACTGCACATACACATACTTCTGCATTTAACATTAAAATGCAATGCTTTTTGTCTCTAGAAAACACTAAACATGCTCGTATTAGCAAATAAAGTGTTTAGCAAACTGTTGCCATGTTGCATGTGTATGTGTAGTCTCGAGTAAAAATATTTTTTCCATTTTTAATCAGAAGAGCATAATGATGAGTAAAAAGCTTATGCTGAGAGATTTTTTGAAATCAAGAGAGAGCAAATGAGAACGATAGAAGTCGTTTTATTTATATTGAATACAGGGTTTTATTAAACAAAATCTAAACGTTATTTAAAGCTTTTAAAGAAAAAAATTTTAATTTCCAGTTAAATAAAGGCTTTTTGAGTAAAAAAAAACCAATAAACGTTGTCAAGTTAATATCTGCAATAATGCAAGATCACTTTCTAAGCTATGCAACAACGACTATAGCTTCCTTTTCTTATCTGAAATTGATTGGAAAACATTTTTTCCTCCGAAAGAAAACTAGAATTATTTTACCGTTAGTAGCTTTCTCCTAACGCCGACAGCCATAGGTATGCGTACTCTACAGGAATTCTGTTTCCAACTACAATTCATTGCCTATTTAATATAAGCCTTACGTACCGTACATTAATTTAAAGTTGTAATTGATTTTAAAAGCTTTTCTCCAACCCCACCGTTATCTGTATAAATAGAGTGATGCAAATGCATTAAAAGAGAGTGGGAGAAAAGCTAGTGCAGAGAGCATTACTTTACCATTCATTAATCCTTTACACCGGCTGGCTGTAAAGCTTCTGGCGTTCTTCTTATAAACTAGCAAGTACATTTTATTGCGTTTGTTGTTGTTATTGCCAACACTAAGAGGGCCGGTGTACACAAACATATGTATGTGTATGCAAGTGCGTTTAGTTTATCTCTCTTGCTCTCCCGCTCTCTTTATGTTTTAAGCGTTTTTTTTTTGTTCATTCCTGTTTATTGTTTTTAGTTTTGTAAGGTGGTGGCTGCCATTGTGTGCATTTCTATTACTTGCCTGCACTAGTATTTTCTCTATTTATCTACTCATTCTGCTGCTAGCGCTGCAGCGAACCAACCATACTCGTTTATGTATATGTGTACCTACATCCATACATCCTCATTCATATGTTTTCATGTTACATTTTTATTGTTGTTGTCTTGTGTTTGTACCTTCTCTTCTTAATTTTCTTTATATTTTCTATATTTCCAGAATTTTCCGGCAAATCATATTGAAACCTGCTCGAAGTCGGATGGTTTTTAGTTGCGTTTTTCAAACGGCAACTTGATTTCCACAACCAAAAAAAAAAAAAAGGAAAACACAAAAACAATAAGAATCTACAACTTATTAATCAATAGCTTTAAAATCAGACATCAGTAATCAGAAGTAGCTGCAACAAATTTATTAAAAGAAAAATTTTCATTTTTTTTTTGTACCTATTTTAACTATTTTCGTGTGTTTGTTTATTGTGCATTGTGTGTAAAAGAAAAATCCATCAAAATGTCGCGTTTAAGTTTAAAGTGTAGTAAAAATTTATTTTCCAATTTAAAGACTAAAAAGTTTATGTGATATTGGTTGAAAGGAACTTTTTGACGCAGGGAAATCGATTTTAAAACTCAACCCACAAGTTTCCTTAAGGAAACTTCAATAAAGCGATAAAAAAAAAAAGAAAAATTGCCAACCATCACCTTACCACACCCCCTTAATTTGGAAAAGGTTTAAAAAGAACTGCTGCTGAGAACAAGAAATTTCGAGAATTTTCACAATAAAATCAATCAAAAAGAAAAAGTCTCATTAGAATCAATACTTACATACATATTTAGAGCATTTAAGAGTAAAACTTTGTTGAATTTAAGAGACGTTTATAGACAACAACTCTAAAAAGAGAAAAAAAGGTGATTAACAAATTTACAAGATCCTTATAAAGTCATAAGTAAGAGGGGTAAGAGAAAAGCAAGTGTCACAATTATCGTGGTAATTTTTTTCTAATAAATTAATTTTGAACGAGAATTTTTTTTTTAATTTTTTATTTTAATTTCGTAAAAGAAGGATTGATTTTGTGGTTTTTAAGAGACCTTTAAAGGAAATTTAAATTTTTGTTGTGAGTAAAGTGAACTAAACCGCGGTGAAAGAGTAAGAGAAAGTTTTCTCGCTCGACTGTTCTACGACAGAGAAAGTCTTAATAAGCAATTGTTACTGCCTAATGGCAAGTAGTTCGTTCAATAAAACGAGACACAGGCGCAGATTGGCTGCGATCTCGTTTCTATCGAATATTTCATTAGATGGCACACATCGGGATACTAAATTTGGAGCAACAATTGGCATCTGTGGCACAGGTGCAGCAAATAACGCAACGTCGTCAAGATTACGTGCAGGCACAAGCACAGGCACTGGCAAGACAAGATTTGAACGTGAGGGAGGCGCAGACGAAAACGCACTTACCGGCAGCGGTATTGGCAGTGGCGGCGGTGGTGGAAACGGTAGCGGTATACCGGACGGAAACGGTAGCTGTAACAATCTTAACATTGTGGGAGTGGAACTATATGGTCAGCAATACAATTGCCACCAAAGCAACAACAACAACAACACACATCAGCAATACTATCAAAAGCAATTCTATCATCATCAACAACATCAGCAACGCAATGGCAGCATTGGTGGACAAAATCTACCGCCACTGCCTGCAACAGCAGCTGCAGCAGCAATCGGAATTGGTGGTGGCCAGGACAACCTTCACATGGATGTTCTGGCCTCTGGCAGTATTGGAAGTGATGATGCCGGTAGTGCGGATGGTGATGGGCATTTTAGTGAAACTGAAAATCTGGGTTACAACTTGATAAATGCACAACCGTTTAACGCTAAAAGCGATGGAGGTTATAAAGCATTTGATAAAGCATCTATGGCAGCAACGACTACAGGTACAGCAGCCACAGCAACAGCTATGGCCACCGGTACAAGTCCACAAACAACTGTATCGGGACAGGAGAAACGCAATGCAAAACGACCCCTTTCAAGCGGTCGTCATCAACAGGGCAACAATGTTAATGCAACAACAACCATGTGTAATGGCAAATCAAATAACTATCAACGTCAACAGCAACAACAACAGAAAGGTGGAACAACAGGCGCTGGTGGTGGTGGTGGTGGTTCGGGTGCCGAAAGTGGCAGTGACTCGGATAGCATTAAAATACCCATGAAAGTATCGAGTATGGGTGCGGGCATACTAATGCCATTGCGTGAAAGGTAAGTTTCAATTTTGTTTCTCTTTTAATACGCTCTTAAGCATTTAAAGATTCATTTTTTTTATTTTTTTTTTTGGGGGGTTATAATAACTATTTTTGATTTAAAAATTTTAAAACTTTTTTACAAACCCTACTGACACNTTTGGGGGGTTATAATAACTATTTTTGATTTAAAAATTTTAAAACTTTTTTACAAACCCTACTGACACAATCACACACTCTTGTTGTATTTGTACCGAGAAAGCGAAGATGATTCTTTATTTTGAAAATTTTAGTTTTAAATATTTCAAGTTTCTACTCATTATTGTAACCTGATCTAATCTAAATTGAATGCATACATATGCATGCATACTATATGTCTACCCTGTTGGCTTGAGTTTTTGATTTTATTTTACCAAGCAAAACGTACAAGGGGGTCTCAATTAAAATACTTCTCTGAAATCTTTTGACGCCAGATAAATTTGTTGATTTCACAACCTTTTAAACAAATGGTATTATTTTATGGCTCATTATAGCGTCAATTAAAGCTGACTGACTATTTCCGCAGCAGACTTGCTTTTTGAGTGCCAGAGCAACAGGCTTTCAATACCGATATTCAATTAAAGATTATGAATTGAACGGTATGTGGTTTCAACACGAGCAACACAACACGACGGATTTTGGTTTTATTGCCAGAGTAGTTTCTAGAAAGAGTTGTTTCATGTGTTTGCAACGTGAATTGGCCTCCAAGATAATGGGGTTTGATGCTGTATAACTTTTTGTTGTGGGACTTAGTCTAAAATCTTGTCTATGTGTATTACAACTAACATTCGTCGAGTTAATACCGCGATACCGCACAAAGTATGGGTAAAAGTGATCGAAATCTACCGCATTACGGTTATTCGAAAACATTGTATTTTTTGCATAAGAAACATGACTGTGTGTTTCATTTAACTTAAACAAACAACAAAAACAAAAAAAAAGTAAAGGAAAAGGGAATCAAACAAAATTATGATTCATATACAGCAACACTTAATTAATAATTTTCATTTTTTATTTATAAATGCTTTTATTTATTGTGTATTATTTCTACTGATCTTTTTAAATAATGAGTATATACTACTATAATTTATACAGAGAATATATGCATTTTATTTATACGTATGAATGTGCATACATAAACACAGTGTTCATTTACGACTAGAATTGCTTTAATTATTAAGAATTTTTCAAAATTGACACTTAAATTCTAAAGAAATGACGATTTTTTCTAAGTATTGTCAATACTTTAAATAAGTAAATACATTAGTTACTATGGTAAATTAATTGTTTAATAATTTTAAAGAATTTTAAGTGAAATTTTTAAGTAGTACTTTTTTTTACTATTGTTTGAAGAAACTTTCTCTCTAACATTTCAAAAGCATAGATTTTTTTCTTTAGGAAAAAAAATTAAAACCGCTGGCGTTCACGATGTACTTTTTTTTCGAATGTTTCCTTGATATTTTGCCAAATTTCATTGACCAAATAAAACACATACTCAGTCAGCTCAGCAGTCATGTCATTTGGATCATCGTCATCGCTTTTTTTTTAATGGCTGGGGTGGTTGCACTTGCATGCAATTACAACAAAACAAAATATTTTTTTTTGAATTTTAAATTTTTTAAAATATTAATAAGCCCCTTGCATTTCCTTTCTAAATTCACTCTTTTTAAAAGTTTTTCATCATTCGTTCTTTTTATTCTTTCGGACGTATACTTACAAATGCAGATGGGTTGGGTATTCAGTCAGTTGGTCAGTCGTACGAATAAATATATATTTTTGTTTTTTTTTTTTATTAAAACGTGTATTAAAAAATTTTTCAAGTACAAATGAAATGAAATTCTTATTTTGTTTTCTGTTTCTATCTACTTGTATAGGCAATGGAAATTTTTTTTTAATTTTCTTCTTTTATTTTTCGTTTATTCTATTATATTCTATTCCTTCTACAAATTGTCTAAATGAGTTGCAAGAAAAATTAAGGCCTGACTACTGTGTCTTTTTTGATTTACTTATTAACAAATTAATAAGCACAATACAATATGATTATAATTATTATTGTCTGTTGTTGTTTGTTTATTATTAATTTAAGATTTTTTTGTAATGTTTTCTGTATTTAATTGACGTACGTTTGCTCATTCTTTGTGGGCCATTGTGTACACGTGCCAAAAACTTTTAATAAACCTAAGAAGTAACAAAGAGGACGAAGATAATAAGCTTCTTTATAACAAATTGAATTAAATTTTCATATTTATTTCCGCACTTTTTTACTTAGAAAAACTACTGAAGAAAGATTCTATAGTGTGGGAAAAAGGAATATGTATCCTTTCTAATTTTCTTCATAGTTCAAGCTAATGACGAACTAAGCAGAAAGCAAAAATGACAAGCGTACTAAGCATTGCAGAGATCAGCATATAGTATGCAGAAAATCAAAATATTCTATCAAAATTATTGCAGTTGAATCAGGAGCTATCAATGATTTTTAGTTTACGCGCCAAACCGTCTATATAGTCAGCTACTCAGTCAATTTAGGACAGATTTTAATACTGGATTTATCATATGTCATGGTTGTTCATTCTTCATTTACATTTACATGCAATTAAATGAAATTATTCATTAAATCTTAACAAAAACAAAATTTCTAGAATGTTCTTGCCTTACATTGTCATTTAACTACCGCTTTACTGTTGCATAACCTCTAAATGAACTGTGTTTCGTTATTTTTTGCGTGTTTTATAGTATAAATATACCCCCAAATACAACATAAGAAAAAGAAAAATTTGACAACAACAAACAAAAGCCATAAATTTAATATTTTTCTTGTAAAATGTCAGAAAAACATAAAAAAATACAAACAAAACTCAACAAAACACTGAAATAATACAAGAAAAAAATTCATGGCAACTACAGGTTATTGACACTCTGTAAAAAACATTGCAATTGAGAGACAGTGACAGACTGAGAGAGAAAGAGAGAGATACACACACACACGCGCAGTATTGCAATAGTTTAAATGAAAGCTTTTTTCGGAAAATTTTGTATTTTGTGCAAGTAATTAAATGAATGTCCATGTATTAGTGCAAGTATATGTAAAAAGGTTTTCTTGTTAGTTTTACTTATCAACAGTGTTGCCGAAGTCATAATTTTTCAAAACTGAAGGCTTTCAAAAGGATAAATAACATGTTTCGAATTGAAATTTTTATTTCACAAAAAAATTTAACGAATGAAAATATTAACAAAGAAAATAGAAAGAAGTTACTTTGATTTTCTATTCCAAAAGTTTTCCAAAATTCAGTGTGGCTTGAAATGAAGCCTTAAACAATTATAGCCTGTATGGCGAAAATTGGTAAACAAACAGAAGGAGCACCCTTGCTGCTAAAGGTCTTATTATTATTTACATTTTTTTATATCCGCTTGAAGTAGACCGACCATAATGAATATTCAGTTGTCATTTAAATAAATTTAAATTATTGAAGTTTTAGACCGCTAGTTGGGTGTATTAATTACAAGACCACTGCTGTACATTATGTTTTTGTAAAAGTGTTGCGAACTTACAACACAATGGTAACACTTTAGTACAACCCCGGTTTAGTCATTTATTCTCTTTTATTTTCTCTTCATCTCACTCTATTAAAATTTTTCCTACAAAGAGTAATGCACAAAACAAGGTCACCAGCTCCTAGAAATGGCTAAAAATAAATATGAAAAGGTAATAGAATAGAAAAAATTGCCAAGAGACAGCAACAGCGTTTTTTTTTCATATTGCATACTGCTGTTGCTGTTGCTGCTGCAGCTAATGCAATTTACATATAAAGCTTAACTGTTTCTAATAAGCGTAGAAAAAGTAGCTTTTACGAGCTGGGTTCATTGCATTTAGCATCAACGACCTTTGTTGTTGTTTTTGTTGTTAAGAATAAAAACTAATGCTCTTTTTCAATGTTTTAGTATTTCTTAGACTTTTTTGTTGTTGTTGCTATTGGTCTATATTACGTTTTTTTTTCTATTTTTTTTTTCTTTAATTAAAAAAGCTTTTCTTCAATTCTAGCAGAAAGCGGTTATGTGATGAGTTGTTGTGTTCTTATTTTTATTGCTGTTGTTGTTATTTGTAGAACCTACCTCAACTGTTCGTTTGGTGTGCCAGTCGTTCGTTCGTTCCTTCGTTCGTTTATTCTTTTTTTGTTATTGCTTATTTGTTTATTATTATTATTATTATTGTTGTTGTTGTTGTTTCTGTTGCTGCTGTGTTTGTTTTTGGCGTATTACGTGCCAATAAAAAGTAAACTTGCAGTGTATTTCTGTTGTACATCGTTGGAGCTTTTTTTTTTCTTCATAGTATTATTGTTGTTGCTATCTTCGAGAGATGCTTTGCCAACAAAGGAGAGCTTTTATCTAGCACAGTGTGCTCAAACAGAGTGTTAAATTTTATTTACATTGCATGTTTATTATTTGTCTCTGCTGTTATTGATGTCTTGCACCACCCCCTGTGCACTTGCAGTTCAAGGAAGTTTAAAGACCTCTTTTCTGTGTGTTTTATTCTACAAATGTGGGCAAGATTTCAATGTAATTTCTGATACACCCGCTACCACCAACCCCTTATCAACATACCACATACATTTTTAGTTCATATTGTTAATTATTAACATTTTATTTGTTGTTATTTTCGTGTGTGCCTATGTGTGTCTATACAAATCCTATCGTGTAAAAGATGTTATTAAATGATGCCAATTTATATGCATCGATATGCATTTATATGCTCTAATGTACGCATATTTTATAAAAACTTATGCACTTTATAGTTTCTTTTTTTTTCTCTATGCACGTTCATAAGAGTGTGTTAAATTGATCTTCAATGTCATGCTTGTGTTGCAATTTAAATACGATTTATGGGGCGGTCTGCTATGCTATGCGAAATCCATTTTTAATTATTTTTTTTGTCATTTCTGTGTAGTTCAATGAGTTCAAGGGAGGATAAGAGATGTTTCTGTCCGATAGATCTATAAGGTCTTTTTAGTTTCTGTTTCTTCTTAAAATACCCAATAAACAGTTTTATTCGAATGAGTCTACCATCTTTCCACAACAATAACAATAATAATCGTCTGATGAAAGGATTTTTCTTCATCAAAATTATTCATCTTCAATGAAATTTTTACGTAATATTCACAATGAAAGCATTTTATAAAGACTTAATTGCAGTGAATGTATGGTGGATGGTCATGGTATTTTTATGTTATATGCCAAGCCAGTTAACTAAAATTTTTTGATTCTTTTTCCTACTCCAGCCTCAGCTAAACGTTCACAATTTTGATATTTAAACTGAGATATGATGATAAAAATAAATAAATTGGTTCTGATAAAATTTGTCAAAATTTGCTACACTGTTTATTAAACAAACATTTCGAAAACGCTCGTTTTAATTTAAACAAGAACGTTTCTTTGATTTATTTAATTAGAAAGATTATAATAACAATTCAGAATCATTTGTTTAATGTTTTATACGGCAAGGGGTAAGGGAAGATAGTGTTTGTTTTGTCTTCGCTTAAAAGATTTCACTGCCTTTACTCACACTGTGTTTATCATCAGACAAGAAACCAAAGTAAACATTTAAAAGCAAATTTAAATATAAAAAAAATGAAACAAAAAAAATAATTAGCAATCATAGTTTTTTTTTTTTACAGCGGTAGTGTCTCTTGATTACTGCCGTTCGAGCAAAACAGAAACACATACACACACAGACACTGAGAAAGAATGTGGGTCTACAAGTAAATTTTTCGAAAAGTAATGCTTTCGAAAAAGTCAATGGACTTTTAGCTACAAACACAGACACCTTCGCTGTCACAACATAGACATGCAAATAAAGTTAACAATAGAAACAATATTAAAAAAATACAAAAAAAAAGTTGTAAAACAAACACAAGTGCAAAGTCTATGATGATGTGTTTTAATGGTTTGTCAGTGTAACTATTACTCTACTATCTGCTGTAGCTGTACCATGTCAGTCATGTTCAAAATAATTACAAAAGAAAAGAAAAAATGAATTTTGTAGACAAACAGACAGTCAGTCAGACATTCATCAACTATGATTAGTTTTGCAATAAAAGTTTAACAAACAATATGAAATTTATTCACTCATGCTCATCTCTGCAGCCAACTTATGACAAGATAAGGCCGAAATCAGCTTAAACGTTTTAATAATAATAAAAAACAATTGTTGTTATCAAAAGAAATAAAAAAAACTCTAATCGTACCTTTAGTCTGGTGGAGCTAAAGGATTCTAATCGTTCTGATCGGTATGATTTGTGATCACACAAGAGGTTAGAAAAGTAGCTCATAGTTTTAGTTAGATGTTCCTACAGGAAATAAACGCATTTAATACTACAAAAGAATTATTCCTTCTATCCAGAAAGGTTTTGCTATAAAATAGATTTTATTCCTAACTTTCAGCCCTATTGTGGCTAAAGGACCCTGTGAACGAATCACATGCGGTATTATTTATTCTGGTTGCCCTCTCTACGTAGTTTTCAAATATGTTTCTCTGTGATTATCTTACAAATCTTATCCTTTGCCTTATTAAATATAAAATAAAACCGTTACAAAACTGTTTAAAATATTTTAGAAAACTTTCCATTGCTTTGAGAAAAAAAAACTGCTTTTTCTACTGACCTTTACTCCTCATTTCAACAATAGATTTTAAAAACAACACTAACAATGGTAGAAGACGAAAAATTATGTCATTTCATGCACTAGAAGAAAAGAAATCAAAATAAAAAATTCCATCACCATAATAACGATGGCATCACCGTATCAAATTGCACAACATCTTTGTAAGTGTATATGTGTGTGTGTGTGTGTATGTGTTTGTGTTTGAGTTTAGCACCTGCCTGCCTTCCTGCTGTTGCCTGCCTTATTTAATTAAAGCAATTGCGTTATAATATTCAAGTTTTTTTTCTTTGTTTGTATTATTTTCAAAAGGATAAGTTTCACACCTCACTCTCTTTCACTTCTTGCCACAGATTTGTCCCCTGTTTAACATTTTGAAGGCCATTTGTTTTGTTTAGTTCTTAAAGTTTTATTCTCGCTCTCTCTATTCTTCATTCTTTGTTTAAAAGTCTTTAAAGCATAAGGAACCATAAGGAACTGGTTACACGAACTTCTTCAAATTCTTTGTTGGTATTCCTTTTGCTGTTATGAATACTGAACATAAAACAAAAACAGCAAGAAAATATCTCAAGGTTACCCAGTTTTTTTTCCTCTACTTCTCGCTTTTTTTCCTCTTGTTGCTGTTGTTTATCCCAAAGTTTATGGGTTTGTATGGTTTTTAAAAGGTGTGTGCGTATGTAAGAAAATATTTAAGAGTGTGTATTATTTTTTATCCCTGACATTGAAAAACAAAATTGTATGTACATAATGATGTAGCTTGCATCGAAAGTTAATATACAATTTAGGGTAACCAGCGTTTTTTTTTTTTTACTACATAACCTATAAACGTGTATAACCATTCTTAATGGGAACAACGCTTTTGATGTTATGGATAAATGAACGAGCAAAAGGCGTCAACTTACCTTAAGTTTGGTGTCTCCACAATAACTACATTCGGTTACAAATGCTTGCATTCTTTTAAATTTCTTACTCACTGCACAACTTTATTTTCAAGGTCTTGGTCATGTTGTAAGAGAACTTAGTAGAGGAATAAGAGAGAAAGAGCCAACATTAAGAAATACAAAAAAACCGGTTATGACTAACAAATGACACGTTTTATTTACTTACTCCGGTTTGTTTATAGTGGTTATTGTTGGATAATTTTTTTTTTTTGTGTGTAGTTGCTGTTATTGTTGTTGTTGTTAGTTATTGCGTATTTCCAATTATGTGTGCAGTGCAGCGTAAAATGTCCTTGAAATGCATACAAACCAAAAAAAAAAAAAAAAAAAAAAAAAAAAAAAAAAAAAAAA